>JBBPSI010000094.1:0-92264 GCA_038093515.1 Butyriboletus loyo
CGTGGAAGGATCTCCTCCGCCACTACCTATTCCTGCGCCACCCACAAGAGATTCTCCTGCGACCACGTTGGTAGCAGACTCTTCCCGAGAAACAACTGGCGAATCTCTGGAGTCCTTTCGGACCGATGTCGACGAGCCCCAGGTCGCTCGTCGACACTCCCCTCTACCGCCTAGAACTATGCGTCGCCAACCTCGCCAGACGCTTCTCCAGACTGGATCTATCCCGGGATCGGTCACCCTCACCGCCGCAGGAAGAAGGATCGCCAACAGGGCCTTCCGCTCCATCACCCCTCAGCCATCCACTCGTCATGGTACCCCCGCCATCCAACTTATTCCCCATATCGCCTCCCCCGCCGACACCGCCGCCACAGCTGGTGGCTCTAACAGCTCTTCGTATGGACCCCCACCCCCCTACCTCCCCGGTAGGGGTACTCGTAATTCGCCTATCATCGTCGACGACAGATCCCCTGATCCCAGCCCAGGCACTGCTCGACCTCGCCTCGTCCGCCCGCAACTTTGCTTCGAATGCGGCACCGTCGGCCACTTCCGTAGGGAGTGTCCCAACTACACGTGCCCCTTCTGCCACCGAATCGCCCCTGGTCATATTCAGGAATTTTGCCCCGAACGTGTATGCGGCCTCTGCGGAGCCATTGGCCATATCGTCGCAAATTGTGCCTTTCGGGACGACGTCTGGGCGGATATCAATCCCGATGACGCTTACGACTACGACGTCAACGAGGGGGAGTCTCAGTGAGGGGACCATTCAAGTTGTGGAGTCGGAGTCTCCACCATGGGAAGGGGGTAATGTTACGGTAGTACTTTACTTTTTCTCTCCACTACCGTTAGGACTCTTACATTCGCCTAGCCTTCTGCTAGTTCCTGTTGAACGGTAACAACCGTTCTTACTTAGTCATCTTCCCGCGCACGGACGCACTTTCTTTCATACTCCAGAACATTCTAGAGTATCATTTCCTCGTTTGTACTTTCGCTCTCGCGACCCAATTAGGGAGCATGGTCTGTGCGCAGACCTCAGTAGTATAAAGGTCTCTGTCTTTACACCCTGTGACGGTATCTAGTTCTACGCAGCTTTCTGCTAGCAATTAGTTCATTACCAGACTCTTAGTGCGAGCACTAAGACATAGTCTGAGACTTCTCCAGAATCGTCTCCAGAGTCCAGAGGCCACTCCAGAGTGCCTCCTCGCTGTTCTGATTGTTAGCGCCCAGCGTAACAATCAGAAAGAAGAGAAGCGCAGCAGTGATTAACCACACAAGGCGTGGCGATCAAAAGGAAGAGAAGTAAACAGAGATTAAATACATGTGTCATGACATCATAGAGTCTAGGCTTGGTCTAGGCCATGACATCATATGCTTAGTCAGCAGGAGATCACATGTAAGTTCCCATGATCACATGTACTATGTCATGTGACCTTTGAAAGTGAAGTTTGATCGAAACAGCTAAGTCCAAAGTTCAAAGTGTACAAACAAATGTTATGATTATAACAGAAACTTGCTCCAAACTTGACTTTACCTTTAACCTCTCTAGCAGTTAGGCCCTCTCTCTTCTTTTTACACACATACACTCCTGTCCATCTGACCCAATTCTATTTATTTTGGTCTCATCTGACCAAATAATCCTCTTCCAGTGCTTATTGATACTTGAGAGCAAAGGCAAATCATCTTTTTCTAAGGCTGATTGGAAGAAGACATTTCTTCTTCTTCATCACAGCCTTTAAATGCACCCTCCTTGAGGTCTTTTCTCACTGTATGTGAGGGCATGGGAGGTTCAGTGATGGAACTGATGAAATTTGTAGCCTGGACTGCATTTTTAGCCTTGCCAGTAATGATTTGCTGGACAATAGCACATTTGTTGATAGGAGTAAGCTTAGAAGGACAGTCAGCATGAAGGTTCTCCTTGTCAGGTTGGATCTCTTGGAGTACCCTAGCCACAGTAGACTTCCCTAGGCCAGTCTGGGAGGCAATCTTCCTAGTTGAAAGGCCAAGAGAGGAGAGAGAGATAATATTTTGTCTTAGAGAGGTTGAAATGGATTTCATGGTGATGGTGAGAAAATAAACATAGGAGGATGGGGTTTTTATATGTTGGCTGACACTCAGTTACATAAAGGTGACATAATAGGACCCTTGATGGATGTATGTAATGATATTACAGCATCTAAGGTCTAATATATGTGATCAAAACTTAAAGTCAAAAAACTGTCCGCATGACCTGTCATTTTAAAATAGCTGACATTCCATCAAACCTTATCCATATTACCTGATTACTGGGCCAATAGAATGCCAAGAGTGGGTACCTTATTTCATACACCCACTGCCTAGGGTTAGGATCAGGGGTTATTGTGTTGAGTGATATTTAATGTAAAACATGCAAACATGTGGACAGTTTTTTGAGCCACTATATAGTACAAGGAGATGCACATGGACCAAGAATGAAAAAGGAAAGGTGGCTATCATACAATATGGAAGAGAATTGCCATTGGGCAAAGGGAAGTTGTACAATAAAAGGTCATGGAATATTCCATGTAACTACCTTGAATAGGAAATGACAAATTGAGAGTTGGATCTTGTTGTCTAAGAAGGAGGCAAGATCTGAGTTGGATCAGCTAATGGATAAGCTATCATGAGATATGCTTAAGTGACAAGGTAAAAAGAAATGAATCATAACAAGAATGAGCACTTTTGAACATTCAATCATAAGAAAGTCCTAGATATGGTAGACTTGGGCCTAATGGTCATTTCTAACATCATCCAATATTATCATCTCAGTGCATCTCAGAATTTGGCAATTGTTGTGATGTGCAACACCCGTACTACGACCCTTACCTGCGGTGTGTAGCATTGAACAAGTCTACTGTGATCAGATCATCTGTGGTGATTTGGCAGTTGAATATGACCATATTGGCCCGGGAGACCATGGAGCAAAATTACGGTATGCAGGAGATGATAATGGTAAGCAAGTTGCGATAGGTTGAAAAGTGTTGCAAATAGCTCTTCTAAATTCGAGGACATGAACCGTAGAGAGTAGGACTACATTCATAAATAAGACGTACAAGAACTTTCCAACAACCAGCAGTATAACCATCAATTAATCAGACTCAAGCCCTAGTCCATCATCATTGCATGCTAGTAGTCTTTTACATTCTGGACTCTAGTATTATTCCGAATCGTCAATCACCCAAGCGTGACTCGAGAGGTAAGGTGAAACCCACATCATCACAATCATGGAAATCGTCTTCAGAAAGTAGCCGTCCATCGAGGAGTTTCCCCATGTGTGTCAGTGCAAAGCGCATTCCTTTCCTGCGAAAGCCCATCAATGCCCTCACCGAAGCCGTAGGCGAACGTTGAAATGAGTGCACGGTCTGCAAATGCCTTGGCCGATTCTTGGGTGAGATGAACCCGTCAGACCCGACCTCGATGCCCTCTCCGCCTTGCAAGTCCCTTGCATACACACAAAGGAAGCGACACAATCGGATGTACGTCTCGTAGTCCTTCAGGTATAGCTGCCCAGCAAACACGTTCAACTGATCTATAAGAGGCCAAGGACAAGTCCAGCCGGTGGGGACGGTGGGGATGCTGCAAAAGGCAAGGTCGTCGCATGGTCTCATGGACTTGATGATGCGGGGTGTGTACACATGGAGGTGAACTTTGTCGCTGGACCTGATATACGGCATCAAGTGGTTGGCTTCGTAAGGGCTCAAAATCACAAGCACGTCGTCGCAGTCTCTTTTCCCAGAAACAACCCAGTGGACAGGGCGCAAGTACTCGTCTAACTTTCCTGACGAGTTGACGGTCTTCTGAAAGTCCGTCGTTGCCAGCACAAATGAACTCCAAACGTGCGCCTCTTTGGTAGCTGCGGAAGTGTCATCGAGTGTCTCGAAAGCTGGATGGAAGGCATTGGTATTGGTAGGAACGACGCCTGTCTTTACAAAGGTAGCGACATCTTGATGGAGTGAATGGTTCGCTGGGGGCACTCTCGGCGGCCGTTCCACTTGTCGTTCACGTTCAGCTTCATGGATAACCTCTCGCTCTTGTTCTTCGTCCATTCTCACATCGCGGAGCGACAAAACACCGAGCTGGATGCAACGTTCGCGAATGTTCGAAGCGGCTAACGAAACAGAATTCTGAGAAGCTTTGTGGGGCCCATAGATATCTTCCAACTTCTTGGCTTCTGGCTGGAGCCACTTTTCCGAAAGTACTTTCGGAGACAGCTGGTCTTTGCAGAAACTGGTCCAAGCGACATATCGGGACGTATGATCCATCCCTTGCTGGGCCCAATGGGGTGCCCGCTGCTGAATATCGTCGCATGTCTCACGTATAGCCCAGTGTAGGATGTCCATGGTGTCGATAACGTCCAGAGAGTCTTTGTCTTTGCCAGCCACAGAGCGGATACCCCGATCAACTTCAAGGGGCGCGAAAAACATGATGGAATGTCCGTGGCCCAGCTTCCGCATGCGCATGCAACCTATGAGCGGCCTATGATTAGATTAGTGGAACGAACTAGCGCAAGCTGTACATACCTTGCGCCAAGCGATCCTTGGTGACCTTCGGACCCAGTGTGACGGCAGCTCGAAATCCGCTCGGAAACTTGATGTCTGTACCACGTGTATGGGCATCATCGAGATATACCACACATTGGTCTAACTGCTGCGCGAATGGTGACGATACCAAAAGTTGTGTACTTCCGTCTCTCGTGCGCACCGTCAACTCGTCGTCTTCGTTGAAATAGATGGCAGCAGATGCATCATCATTAATTTCCAACCATACTTCGGCCAGTTCATGGTTTTTAAGATCAAGCATTTGAGCACCGACGTCCAATAGGACCCGTATGTCGGGCTTCTGAGTAGCCAGGATCTCGAGCAACTCGCGTGTGGTTCTCCGCTCGCCGTTCTCTTTGCTCATGCACATATAGTACTTGTTCTCCGGCTGTAGAAGATATGATAGAACCTTCGCGTTCGTCCCTCGTTGATGATCGGGGTCATGTTGAGTAATGTGCAGCGGTAGTAGATATTGACCGTCATTCGTTCCCGAAAATCCTGATACATGGCTGAGCCTGCGAGCTCGGCAATCGAATAAGTTTATCCTCGACTTACCAGTCAGTACACGCTCTTTCCTCTCTGCCAAGTCCCAACCCGAACACGACAGTTTTAAAGGGAACTCTTTGGCTTCTTTCGGGAACACCACACTCGCAAGGTAAAAATTGATTGTTGCCCGATTCCGCGAGAATAGAGGAACCACGAACTCATTCCATTGTTCGGATGACTTGAAGTTGACAGCACTAAGGGACCGCAGATTTTCTGGCACAGCAGGGCAGTCTCGAACCCAGAGATCATAATCCAAGGATGGGTCATCATGTTTGAGCAAGATTTCAAACGAAATTCTCAGCTGTTCGTCGTCTAGACCGCCATAGTAATAGGATAGGCATGTGAGGATGACGGCAACGTCCGGATGGCCAAACTCGGCTCTTTGTGCTGGCATGTCTTTTGCTCGATATGGGACTGCAAGCATGGTACGCGTTAGGGCAAGGCCATAGTCTACCCGCCATCGTCGTTCTCTGAAAGCGAACAGAAGAATGCCGGTAGCCAAGAGGCCACGCAGCAGTAGCACACCGCCCCAGAGAGGAGTTTGCCCAGAGTACTCCTTCACTAACTGGACGTTTTCGGGAGGGACGTCCGCGCACGATATGAAGCTGTGGATCGCGTCCTTGAGGCCCGAGCGGAGCTGTCGAAAGCTGAAGTTCGGAAGCAGACCATCGATAACATCTTGCATTATCCACGAGATTAACTGTTTGCCAGCGTCTGCGTGCAGAATGCGGAGATGGGGGAATGATCCAGACGGACCACGCTCGTACTCTACTCCAAGCGGGAAACGGTCTCGAAGGGAAGAAGCATGTTTACTAACGAGGCTCAGAACTTGTTGCGTGGTGGTCCATCGATCGGGGAAGCCTTCCATATGCTGTTGAAGGCCGATGGTGTATACCAACTGATACCGAACGTGAAGGATTTCGTCGCTCTCGTCCAAAATATCTCGTGAGCAAGAGTGAAGCCACTTCTGAAGCTTCAGTAACAGGCTTCCCAGTTGACGATCTGATGCCTGTGGCAGTTGCTTCTCCACACTCACCAACCTGAGCGACAAGACGTGCTCCGGCTGGACGACCAAAACCCCGCGCTCCTTCATGCATTCCGACATAAGGTTATGAAGGGCGGCCAATTTTTGACCATCAACGTCGAGGGAACGAGAGAATGGGATGAAGTATATCCGCCTATTGACCAGTCCACCAAGGCGATCCGCGAGAAGGTGGAACATCTGCGCCGTCAACGCTTTTGGGACAATGATGCGGACGAGTTGATGGCCATCGGCAAGAACAGCAGCAATGATAGGTACGATGACAGAAGACTTCCCCTCGCCCATATTGAGTTGCATGGCCGTATTGTCACCCGAGTGTGGAGTTATCATCTCGCGGGCAACATCGGCTTGAACACGACGAACCAAAAAATTTCCTTGCAGCTGCAGTGAGCGAAGGACTCGGAGTCAGCGGTATACATATCCATGACACGGGGAACACACCTGAATTAGCAGCCAGTCTGGGTGCGACTCGGCGTTCCAACCATCACATCCTTCGTTCTGTAGTTCCCCGCGGAGCGCTTCATGAAGGTGATCGAGGCGGAGTTGAAGCAATCTTCGAGCACGCTGTAGTTCGAGTGCGAGCCGAGTCAGTCTGATGAGACATTTCTTCCAATCCTCGGAGAGTACAATTGGTGAATCAGACGCGAGGGACCGAAAAAGTGCATATGGGGTGACGCGTGGCCATTGACCCGACTGCTCGAGAGCTTCTTCGCTGTGGCTTCTCGGGCCCAGATGCTGCTTCAGATGGTGAAGAGCCGTGTTGTAGCTGGCCCTGCACCGATCAAAGTGTGCCAAAAGTGTCAGAGTAGATGGTAGCTTTGTTGCTCCGCCAGCTACAAGGGACATCTCGGTTCGAAAGCATTTTGCACTGGTGCAGAGTGCCGAGACGTATCGTCGCTGAAATGGATTTACTGCGCTCTCCTCAGTTGTAGCAACGAGCTGGTACAACGGGGCGGGACAAGAGAGCGAGGGATTCTCAATGTCAGCAGTGTATCGAGGCAATCTATCATGTGTTTGTAACAGCGGTGCGGATCGGGCGAATAACTGGTGCACCGCGAATGACCATGGGACGCAAGGGGGAATACTTTGTGAGGGATGAAATGAGTATTGATGGATGGGGGTTGGGGTGACCTGGAAATGTACGTTATTCAAAATCTTCTGAACACGAGCGAGGTGCTCTTTGAGCTTGAGATTGCGATAACGGGTGTAGAAGTGGCTCCGAACATTGGTTGTCAAACGTTCCACATTATATAAACCCGGGTTGAGTGAGCACGATGGGGGAGTCTCGCATGGCCAAGAGTCCAACAACCATTGAACTGTTGAGCTGATGTCCAAGTTTCGTCTGTCGTTATACATCTTGAGTTGACGCCTTCGCAAGTTGTTGTAACTTTCGTCGATTGCTGCCTGTGTCGTTCTTTCAGGGCTACGTTCGAAGGAGTGGGCACAGTCGGAAATATAACTATGCAGGGTGGTCGAGCAGAGACAATATCCTTGAGAGGGGTTGTAAGAATCATAGTCTGGTGGATTCTCCAGACGAAAGTGTGAATCCACCGCAAAGGCTACGAACATGGGGACCAAATTGGTATGTTGCGAAGAGCCATACGCCATGGCGGGAAGTGAGAACAGTAGCTGAAACCATTTTCCTTCCTCGCTCCCTCGCAAGAGATCGTATGCCTTGAGCCAAATCGATGGAACATTTGGCGCCAACCACGATCTGTCGTATTGGAGAGACAAAGTAGTATCCCTGGACACGGTTCCAGTCCATGATTTCATCATGTTCAGTATATCATATGAAGGGGCTGAACCGGCGGTTTGCCGATGCACGACAGTTGCCGCGGTATAAGTGCGATGCTCTCCCGAGCCAACCTCCACCAGGTCTCTTGAGGGATACCGGACATCGAAACTTCCCCGGGAAGGCTGCCTAGACAACTCGGATGGGAGTAGATACGCAGCTCGTCGCGCGTTGCGCTCTAGTAGGTGACCGTCATGAGATGGAAATTCTTGAAAGAGAGCGCTCGACTGGCTGTCATGGAATAATTGCACTCTTTCGTAGTGTTCCTTGATTGCTTTGGAAGCGAGGTACAACTCGTGATACTGAGAATTTACCGGGAGGTTGACCCACTCCACCTTCTGCATACGCTGGAGGTGTTTCGGATACCAGGTGCGTGACGGACATATGGATGCGATCAACCTTAAGAGCTCCGCGTCGCGAGAACCAAACCTGATGATCGACCAGCAACTGGCCGACCGGAGTATAGACAAAGCTTCCTCCGTACCCGACCTCCCTGTAAGCGGATCGGTGCTGCATCCGCTGGTCAGGGCGTGCAGGTAAGCACCGTACAGTTTGTTTGTCAAACTGGCATTACCAGTCAAGCAGCCTAGGTCGGTATCAATTCTATAGGTCTGGTACGTGACCCGCCGAAGAGCAGGGCCACGTGTATCGATCTCGATGCGAACGTGATGACCATCCACCTGGAATGAAACCGCGCCCTCGGGTATGAAGACACACCGTGAAACAAGTTCGTCGACGTTGACATTGTCTCTGAGCTTTGGCCGAAGCACAAGCCGATTGACTAACCCGAACAAAGTTCCAATAGACTGGTTTTCGTCGTAAACCATGCCCCGGATGTTGCGAGATTGCAGGTCCCCATCCTCATCGACGCGAAAGGATAGGCGATAGCGGGGTAGGGAGACGGACAGCTGCCATGATGATGAAGGCTGGTCGAAGTGGGTCGGGGACACGGTGACAAGGAAGTTCTGGGGAGAGTCCAGTGGCTTCAAGAGACCGGATACCATGGCGCAAGAATGGCTTCGAATGTCTACAAGCAGTTCGCGGCCTTTGTGCATGCGATATTGCCCAGGAACACAATCCATCTTCCAGTTCTCCGACGAGCCCTCCCAAAGCTTGTCGAGAGGGCGAATCTCCATGACGGATGTAGAGAGGTTTAACCAATGAGCATATCCCTCAATCAATACATCCGGAATATCACCCTTCAACTTTTCTTGGGGGATGAGCTCGATGATTTCCAGGCCAGCAAATGCTTGTATCACGAGATCGGAGCTGTTGTTTCTGAGAGAAAAGTACACCTGGACATACCATCTGAGCTCCCAAGATTATACCCTACGCCTCCGAAACTGCGCTTACCTGGTGACCGCAGATCATGCTGCGTGTCGAGTAATCCATCCCTGCGAGGTCACTTGGTAAGACCTCAAGCACTTGCTACACAAGTAGTCAATAACCTGCATTATATCGAGCATAGCGCAACATACCTCGCCAAAGATTAAGTTGTAGAGCGGATGCTGCAGAATTTTGTTCGGCAATCTCCCGAGTGGTTTCCCATTGACCAAAAGTGATCCATCAAGTAAATTAAGATACACCATTTGCGGACACTGGTCAGCTGTTGCTGCGGTCGTGCATGAGAACCAGCGTGACTTCGGACTCTGCAATGGGGTCCACTTCGAACCCGGACGGTAGTGGGTCCAAACTCTGCCAACCGCAAGGTCGATACCTTCATCGCTGGAGTCTGCCTGAATAACGTCACTCACGACACTCTCAAGAGCCAGAGCGACGCGGCGATCTCGGTCAAGGAGGAGTTGCGAATATACGGGGAGGCAAGAGACCTTGCTGGGTGTGTGTTCATGAATTAACACAGCGCAAGAAAGCAGGACCTCGATGTCTTCTGGTGAATGGAGGAGCCTCCGGACCAAAGCGGGGTCAATGTCGAACGTGCCTCGACAAATGGCGGCAGCGTCACGCAAAAACCCACGCAACTCTTCGTCTCCTGGTGTTTTCGCGAGCTTCACCGATAGCTCTTGTACCCAAGAGAATACTTTGCCACGTGCAGTACGAAGAAGCCCCAGCGCGTTTTGTATGACAGTTTCATCAGGGCTCGACGCAAGTACACGACGGGCCAAGAACGAGATGGTATCCATTGTCACTGTTTCCAACCAATTTGCTTCGACATCACGGAGCAGGCTCTCCAACTCTCCTAGAAGCATATAGCAAAATGAGGGCTCCCGGATCTCCTGATGCCACGTCCACCCTGACTTTGCAATCGGTCCAAGTTGAGAAGCTGCCTGAGCCAAGAGCAAATGGACTTCGTGACAATGGAAACTCAACGATCGAGCTCGAAGCTCTCGCAAGATGTTGAGCCATTGAAGCATGCCGCCACTGCGCAGGTGTCCAAATGCCATGTATTCATGGATGGAAAGGTCCTTGTGGCAGTCGGTTTGGTTTGCCACGACTTCGTTCGACGTGTGGGAAGTGGTATCAACATACTTCTGCAGCTTCTGGTATGATCCGCTTTGAAGCTGGTACGTGCAGTACTTGCTGATGCTGGCACGACCAAATGCACCCGAGACAGGAACACACACATGGCTATCAAAGCCATAGTATGTCAACCCATTGTCGACACAGACCTGTCCCTGCGTAGTGGGAATTGACCTTTTCTTATAATGCGTGACAACGAATGGTTTAGTGTCGGAAGCGAGTGAGATCCGCGATCTCGGATGCTGAACAAGGTAGGACTGGAGCGCAGAATACCCGCCGAGCTTGATATAAGGTTTTTTTTGCTTGATGGATGGGGAACAGAGATCGACCAAGAGATTGAATGTGGCAGTGCGCCACATGTTGAAAGAAACTGGACAATCTAATTCAAACACAACGACCTCGGCGAGGAGCTGCACGGCGGGCAACGGCCACTCGTGAACAGATATCTTCATGTTCCCAAGTACTTTTTCAAGATTGCACTTTATGCAGTAGTTGACATGGTATTCGAAGCCATCTCGATTAAAGGCGAACTCGTGATCCAGGTTAGCAGCTTGCCGTTGAAGATCGGCACGACGAGCGTTCTCTCGCTCGAGTTCAGCAACCTTTTCACGAACTTCGCGCCGTGCTTTTTCCTCGATTCGAGTCTTGAGGCGCTGATGATGCGAAGAGCTTCTGTAGAAACGGACGGCGAAACTGTTTGCCGTGATTGTCGTAGAGAAAACCGACCCTTGAGTTTGTGACCGGGAGTGACGACGCGAGAGGTATTGGTGTGCACGGCGGAGACGACGGAGGTTGCCAGTCTTGCACAGTAACAGAACCTCTAGAAGACTTGTGGGGACCTCCGGAGAGTACTCTGCGAGCATGGGGATTTCCTTGATAGCTAGTTTGTCCAGTGCAGCCCAAAACTCGATCGTGGTCAACAGCATGACTGACAGCAATTCTGGCTTGTTCGCGTACGTTTTCAGCGCACTCGACGAGTATTTATTTGCCAGTATCTCCAATTTCACGCAAGCTTCGTCATTGTTTGTGATCCCATTAATCCAGGTGTCAATATCCTGCTCAACCGCCCGCTCGACATCAAAAAGGGTGACGTGGGGTTCAGCACGATATGCCTTCTCGAAAAAGACCCCGTCAGAAGAAAGAAAATCATCAAGAGTGCCTCTTGGACGATGTTCGGGGTTAAAAGAGGTGTTTGGAGGATTGATGCTGTGATTCGTGAGGGCGTTGCGAAGGTAATCACTGCTACACAAGAGCGAGAGCTGAATGTCTCGGGTAAGGTCGAGCTGAGACGGGGCCCAGGCTGGGGATACACGCTGAGCAGCCTGCACCTGACCCCACCTCCTCTCAAGAGTCGATCGGAGGGAATTGCATGTCTCCAACGCAGTACGGGAGAGCCAGTCTGGCGCCGATAAACCCAGCTTCCGCAAGCGTCTGCTGATCTTGGCTGACATGGACTGGAGTAGATGATTGGGGAGGTCCGCACAGATCTTTTCCTGCGCAATGCGACACATGAAGAATAGCATGAATTCCTTGTAGTTACTACGCCTGGGAGTGGACCGATCCAGAGAGGTCTGAAGGGCAACCCTGATAACCAGCCAGAGCGACGAGCGTCGCCACGGCAACTCCGAGTTGTTCCACACAACATCATCACCCACTCGTTTGCTAACCCGAATGATCTCGGCAGGGCCACCGACACTTCTCAAGATGCCAGTAAGCAACTCGGTAATATAACGCGGATGGGTGGTGTCTCGGGTTTCGACAACAGTAGACTTGGCTTTTCGACTTTTTGGAGCGGCATCAAGGACATCGTTGTTCATGTGAACGAGGAAGTTCACTAGTTCGGAAAGAAAGTTCTTGTCCTGAAACACGACATTGGGGACCTCGATGGCTGGCCCGGGATACGAGCAGATGAGCTTTCCTTGTGTAGCCATCACATCCTCAGCCTTCGGGGACACCTCGAATGACTCGAAGATGGTGACATCTTTCTGCTTTCTGATGACGACCGCCGCATTTTGCGCACGGATAAGGAGTGCGCGAATATCTGCGGATTGTGAGTTTCTAGGATGCAGAGGAGGCTCGAAAGCTTACCTCCTACATTCATGCTTCTAAGCTGCGAAGTAGTCCTGGACCGGTCCAGGCTTTCAAACTGGACAGTATGCTGCAGGTTGTCCAACATTCCTGAGATGTGATGCCACTGAGGTAGGTTGGCATTGTCGACGCGATTACAGTAGATTTGTGCAACAGAGGCGATTGCTCCAGCTAGAGAACGATCGTTGCGGATGCTGTGGTCATCCCCATCGGGAAGTTTAAGTGGCAAAAACACGTGGGTAACGATGTATTCCAGTGTACGAAAGTCCCCGTGGTCAAGGACAGAGTGAGACATTTGAGCGATGAACGATATTGATAGTGGATTTTGAACTAGATAGTGTGGCGTTGAAGGAGAGGGGTAAGGAGCAAATCACATATACCAGGCTCTGTCCTTATATTCGTTGATCTGTGGCGAAGAATTTGTCCTAGAATTAAATTCGATTCAGTCCGAATCACACAGGATGGACCTACAACGTTATCAACAGAACTCAAGTGCGATTCGTGGCACGAAGCTGCTACAGATATAGTGAGTCATAGGGTCATGCCCCTGCTGTTGCCTTTCCGTGCCCGCAGTTCTCGGCATAGGAATGCACTCACCATGAGACCCCGAAAGAAGATAGGATCAAAATGGAACAACTTGCCTGTCTACAGCGGGCCAGTTTGGGCCCAGTTCCGGTAACGGCCACCAGTAGTAGCCGTAGAAGCTTCGGAATCGTAGTAGCACAAGCATTGCCCCGATAAACGATTGAACCTCGCCATCGTCAACTAGTACTATCTGTTAAGGTGCTCCACCTTGACGGCCGGCTGTTCTCCCGGACTAGAAAACCTATCAGGCCAACTTACTTCTAAGGCGTACTGACCTCTCGGAAAAGTGGATGAGCCTACCCGGACTCCTTGAACAAATCACCGTTGAGATGTCTTCAATTGAGACCGTCGAGGGTGAACGGCGTTTCGTGCGATGGAATCGTCCGCGGAATCAACACGGAGTACTACCGTGTCCGGGGACTTTGTAAGGTCAGGACCGTGGAGACTGTCAGAGCCTTCTTCGGCTAACCTTCAAGCAAACCAAATAATTTACATAAATTGCTAGTGTTTTCTTACTCAACTCCAACACTCCTCGATAAGTCTCCCCTCGCGCTCCATTGCAGAAACCAATGCTTCTGCATCCTTCGTCGACATGCCCCCAAATTCTCTCATTGCTTCCATCACAGCCTCGCGTACTGCGGCAGGCATCTTGTTTGAGGACCTGCATTACAATTTAGCCTCTTTCGTCAACCTTGCTGTTGGCCTCGTGCTGCTGCTTACCCAGATATTATCAATGTGCCTCGCTGCACTCCCAGAAGCTCCCACACTCTTTCCTTATCCTGTCGTAGAAGATCCTGAACATATGTCCTCTTCGTGCCTTCAGGACCATCGCGCGAGAATGCAACACGATATGTGATCTTGCCTGCCTCCGCATAGGCTTCCCATTCTGCGCCGTAGTGATGATCCTTTAAAGCCGATCGGCAGCCGAAGTACAGTTGCGTAGCTGGATGGTATCGGAAATCATCCCACAGAGAGTGTTTCAAATGAACTGACCCTCAGATCCTGCATGGACGCGGTCCTCTATGACTGCTCGCATTGGGGCAACGCCCGTACCAGGACCAACACATATAACTGGTACTTGGGGATCGTTCGGAAGCGATATCAAACCTTTTTGGATGGCAATACGCAATTTGTCGCCTCGAGAACGGCAGCCAGCCTCAGCGTGGATTATTTCGAGTGGGAAGATAATTCACCGACCAGGTTGAAGTGCGGCAAGAAAATTCGTGCAGACACCTTTTCGAGGTATCCTAAGTTTCGTACGATACATGACAATTGCAACACATAAGTGAATTTCACGAGGATGCTTCTGTATGATTCTGTCAGGACTGAATGTATTGCACTACAAAGGACATACTTTCGGAGAGCTTGATATTGAAAACTGTCGTGGTCGAAGGGAAGGGAATACATCAAAGACATAGTCTCTGGGTATTCGTACCGACCGGAACTCGGTTAGAACCTCTCTTATGGTACGCTTTACTTGCTGACAGTACACGTATAATTCGTCCTATGCGATGGTCAGTCAGTACTCATTGCCCACCACGGATTACCTACGGCGCCTTCTTTAGAAGTGAATTCATCCAGTTTCTCCCGTTCCGTTTCGTCGGTCGCAAACCAACGAAGCAACTCAAAGAATGAACGACGAGGGACTGCACTGAAATCAAGGTAACGTGTAAAAAGTTTACGAAGCGTTGTAACCTGAGGCGTATGTTCGGGTAACGATTGATCTATATATACCAATGAGAAAAATGTGAAGAAACTGTTGAGAACGCACCTTTCATCTCATGGGTGATAGAAAAGGGTTCATCTGCGGTATTTGCCCATCCCATAGACACCAGGAGACTATCCACCTCTGAGGCCAGGGCGATAGGATGGACGATAGCAACATCTCCTGGCAGATACCTATATCATCGAGGGGAATATATACCAACAGACGAGACATTCACTCACTCCAAGTCCCTTTCTGAGAGAAATTCAAAGTGTCTGGCATCCTGAAACCAATCGTCTGCGGTGATTCTGCGGTTGGACTTGACCGTTACATCCCAATATTTCTCATCAGTATCCAGAGGGTCTGTGCATTCTGTTTCTGCTGGAACAGTGATTGTCTTAATGCGGGGCGGGGGTTTCTGAAGTTTTGGAAGCACTTCGAGTAAATCATCGCCACATGGGTATAGCTCTAGTAATTTCACGATCAGTTGTTCTATCCACAGATCTAGTGCACCTTCTATGCTGGGTTCCCGATTAACAAATTTACATACACTGCCGAGCGTAGAAACCTACCCTAGCGGATGCTGGTCGTCCCCTTCTCCTCTAGTATAAAATTCATGGCCTCCGAGACTGGTTAACCGACGAGCCAGTTTCTTCGCCGGCCAACAGAACCTTTCATAGGCAGAATCACCTAGCCCAAAGACAGTAAAAATCATGTCTTCGAATAAATCATCGGGTAGATTTGATCGGAGTAAGGAATTCCAGATGGGTGTCATGGTACGCGGCTCTGTGCCCGACCCCGTGGTCGCGACGACAAATATGACGAGGGGCTCCGAGATCAACTCTTCCTAAGAGAAGAAATGAGAATAATTCACCAAGAGGTCGACGAGTTACCTACCGGGGGATAACGCCCAATGTTACACACACGACATTGAAAGTGACCTCTGCGGCATTCTCTCGCAATCCGATCAGCGACATCTTGCGCTGTTCCGGTTTCTGTTGCATACAAAATCAAGATACTGCGGTCCGAGATGTCATTCTCGCAGTCCGCAACCTCAGCATGGTGGGCACCGGCCGACATCGTGGTGTACCAGTGCAGAAAGTTGGCAGGTGGGACTGACTTTCGGAAACCGGCGTGGGGCCAAAGCTTGTATGCCCAAAACGGTGATGAAGCACTGAGCGCCGACGG
This sequence comes from Butyriboletus loyo, assembly GCA_038093515.1. Classification (NCBI taxonomy): domain Eukaryota; kingdom Fungi; phylum Basidiomycota; class Agaricomycetes; order Boletales; family Boletaceae; genus Butyriboletus; species Butyriboletus loyo. Next base: position 15,975 of record JBBPSI010000094.1, read on the forward strand.
TCACCCTAAAAGTTGTATTGCCTCCGTATATCATCACCACGCCAACGTCCATGAGCATACGAGCACCGCGCAAAGGCGAAAACTATGAGCTCAGCGTCGATCTCAACAGCGAGTACCGCGATAAGCGCAAAGATGCAATCAAGAGAGTCATAGCATCCATGACCGTCGGCAAAGGTGCGGCAATCCATCTTGGATATCCTATACGACGACCGACATTCCGGACAGACGTATCTGGTCTCTTTCCCGATGTCCTCAAAAACATGCAGACAGACGACCTCGAACAGAAGAAACTCGTGTACCTGTATCTCATGAACTATGCAAAGACCCAACCTGAGCTCGTCATATTGGCCGTAAACACGTTCGTCAAGGATTCCGAAGACCCTAACCCTCTCGTTCGGGCTCTCGCCATCCGGACGATGGGCTGTTTACGCGCGGAGAAGATCATCGACTATCTGTGTGATCCACTACAACGTTCTCTCAGGGACGAGAATCCCTACGTTCGCAAGACAGCTGCACTCTGTGTCGCCAAGCTGTATGATCTCAAGCCCGAGCTGGTCATCGACAATGGATTCCTCGGGCAGCTGCACGAGATGGTTTCGGACAGCAATCCCATGGTGAGTTCTGTTCGTTTTGAGTATGAATCGATACATATAATCGCGTAGGTCGTTGCAAACACGGTCGCAGCTTTGACGGATATCCATACAATCGCCACCTCCAGTCACCCCCCACCCTCATCCTCTGACCCAGCTATCTTCACTATCACGTCATCAGTCCTGAACAAGCTGTTGATCGCACTAAACGAATGCTCCGAATGGGGTCGTGTTGCAATTCTAAACGCCCTGGCACGTTATATTGCCCAAGATGACAAGGAGAGCGAACACATTTGTGAACGTGTCGTCCCTCAACTCCAGCACGTTAATGGAAGTGTTGTACTCGCGGCTGTCAAAGTGCGTTCATTAAAATCAGCTCCACCACTCTGACATGTGTTGCTCAGGTAATTATGATACACATGCGTAGTATAAGACGAGAGGAGCTCTCAAAGCAACTGATCCGCAAGATGGCGCCGCCATTAGTTACCCTCTTATCGTCACCTCCAGAGGTTCAATGGGTTGCGCTGCGAAATATCAACCTTCTGCTCCAAAAACAGACTGAGTTACTCTCCAACGAGATGAGAGTCTTTTTCTGCAAGTACAATGATCCGCTCTACGTCAAGGTCGAGAAGCTGGACATCATGGTGCGGTTAGCGAACGACAACAACGTTGATGCGCTCTTGAGCGAACTAAAGGAGTCGGTACTCTCTCGGCTGCCATTTCCCAAATGCGGATGTCGAATTTTGTCTTGACAGGTATGCTTCGGAAGTCGACGTCGATTTCGTACGCAAGAGCATCAAAGCAATAGGGCAAACCGCCATTAGCATCGAGAGCGCTGCTGAACGATGCGTCAACGTACTACTAGACCTCATCGGGACCCGCGTGAGCTACGTTGTCCAGGAAGCCGTGGTAGTGATGAAGGTGCTATACTTTACGATGCGAAGATTTGATATACGGTTTCTAACAGAGATTAACACAGGATATCTTCCGGAACTACCCTTTAACTTATGAGGGCGTCATACCCACACTGTGTGCCAATCTCGAGGAACTGGATGAGCCAGAAGCGAAATCATCGTTGATATGGATCATAGGGGAATACGCGGAAAAAATTGATAACGCAGATGAACTCTTGGGTACGTTTGTGGACACGTTCACTGAGGAATCGTATCAGGTGCGCACCGCCTGCGAGCCGGTGATGAGAACCATTATTGAGGCCCTTTGTTAGGTGCAACTGCAAACCTTGACAGCAGTTGTCAAACTCTTCTTGAAGAAGCCTGATTCATCACAAGGTGTGGTGCAACGGGTGCTGAATACAGCCACGAAAGACTGTGATTCACCCGACGTGCGCGACCGAGCGTACATCTACTGGAGGTTGTTGTCCACGGATCCCGGTGCAGCGAAAGTACGACTTTCTAAACCATGTCTGCGGGATTGTGTTGATGAGCGTCTGCGATTTGCAGGCCGTCGTTCTCGCGCACCGACCTCCGATATCGATCCCACGAACCACGGTGCCACCAGCGTTATTAGAAGAACTCTTGGGAGAGATCTCAAGTTTGGCTAGCGTTTACCACAAACCGGCTGAAACGTTCATAGGCCATGGCCGGATAGGTGCGGACTCGGTTCAACGCAAGGGATCAGAGTTCGTTGTTTTCTTTGCCTGTCGAGTTCTCCGCTGAGTAGTATGCAGGCTATCAGACGATCGCTTCACTGCGCAAAAAGCTCTCCAGACGGTCGTGGCTGGCCAACAGGCGGAAAACCTACTCGATTTCGACGACGCACCGACGCAAGAAGGGCAGCCCTCTGGTCTGGCAGCGACGCAGATCCTACCTTCCTCGCCTGCTGCGGCAAATTTCCTGTCTGGAGCGTCGACAAACCCGCTGGACGATTTAGTGTCAATCTTTGGGGGAATCAGTGCAAGTGGGGTGGGCAGTGGGGGGAATAGTGGTGTAGAGAGTGCCTTTGGTGGTTTAGGGAGCCTGTCGCCACCCGGCGGGGATCATGTTGCCTCCCCTCTGGAAAGCCTCGCATCCCCAACCACAATGCAGAAAGCACAGGAGGACCCGTTTGGCTTTTTCTGATAATATGTACCACATATATCCTTGTGTCTGCTGCTCCTTGCGTGCTCGCGTTTGTCAGGCACTGGATTAGTAGTGTGGCGCAATTTTGGTAGCGGTCCTAATATAGTTGGCGTCAACTGGGTGAAGTCTAATATTTGCGTTCTACGTCGGCGAGCTGTTGTCTTGGACTCGCTCTACCGAGTCTGCGTAGCTATCAGCGGTGCCATTTTGCACGACTTCTCGTCGTCAGGAACGGAAGCTGGTGAGACCCAGCGTGCTGTTCCATTCTCCTGTCGCGTTTCCTACCGCAGTGGAGTCGCAGTGCCGCGGGATCAAATGACACGTGGTGAGTAGCGTCAGTGACTCCAGCTGTGAGTGAAAGGTCGCCTCCCCCGTCGGGCCACGCGTTGTAAATACGCCTCGACTTAGTACTTGTTCTCTTTAGGCGCATCTGATCAACTTTCCTCAGTTGGTTGGCGAGTGCAGCTCCGTCGAGATGTCGCACTTTCTTGGTTCACCTCTTCTGGTTTGTCTAGGTCGAATAGCTGTCTTCTTTCCGAACGATCTGGCCTCGTTGCCGCTTCCCGTCCAGCCATGTTCCACATGCTGGCTATTTCAAAGCCGACGGTACGGTATTGGTGGGTTGCCCTTGTTAACCAGTGGTACCGCGCCGCGAGGCGAACAAAGAAGACAATTATCCCTTGAATCGCGTGTCACTCTCAAGTCTGCTACCACCGTGCTTCGCGTGCCTCCACAGGATGGTTCACTCGACTCCGTTCACAGTGGAGCAGCGCACAGATGTGTATTTCTGTCCTGAACGAGCAAATTCCATCCGGACCGCCTTACATCGCGTTTGGCATTTAATGCCCCCCCAAGCCTACCACGTACGTCTAACATTCCCATTACCCTCCCCTTACCGAGTTACTGGCTGAGGGGCGACGATGCGCTTGGCGTCAACAGTTGTTTTGCTCGGAACCCTGGGCACAGTGGCTTGCCAACAGATATATGACATTGTATGTGTCGAGGATACCTATTGTCGCTTAAATCTTCACTCACGTCTGGGTCTTTCTCGCAAAGTGGCAAACGACATGGAACAGGCAAATGCTCTTCACTTATTTCCAGCCCACTCCGGATCCGATCAATTTCGTGACTCCCGGCGCCATCGGCAGTGCGGATATAGTCGTTGACGACTCGGCCGTTCACCAAACCATCTATGGCTTTGGCGCTTCCCTGAGTGGGTGATCGTTCTATTTACGAAATTGCAACGAAGATTGACCATCAAATAGCTGACTCGTCTGCGTCTCTTTTGAACACTCTCAAGGTACGAAGAACGAGACCCCTGTGTGTCAAGCACGTGGCTGAACCCAATGTTTCTCTAGTCCCGGAACCCAACCAGTTACTGGCAATTGCTGGATTATCTGTTCAACAGTGAGCATGCATTCGAGACTGGCGTACAGGATCCGCTGATAATTTCGATGATGTAGTCACCGATGGCTCCGACTCTGCTGGCTTCTCGTACATTCGGGTTCCTCTTGGGGCCACGGACTTCTCTGCAAACAGTACGGCGTGCTCTTTCACCACGAGCATGTTGTTGACGTACACTCTGAACAGCATATAGTTATGACGACACAAGTGGAGACGTTAACCTCAATAATTTTAACATTGGCGCTGCGCCAAGCTATGTGTTTTCGACCCTCAGAGATATCTTGTCGATCAACCAACGGTTGAAAGTCCACGTCGTTCCCTGGTCTCCCGTGAGTATACGTGCTATTTACTACATGGTACGACTTCTCACACCGATTAGCCTGGGTGGATGAAGAGCGGAACCATGGACGGTGGTTCTTTGAACACAGCATATATCTCTATTAGTGCGTATCCTGAATTGATCCGCCCGATGCGTTCGTCAACTATATGTTAAAGTGGCGAACTACCTCTTGAAGAGCCTTCAAGGCTTCTCGAGCGAAGGGATTCCTGTCTACGCCATCGGAATTCAGGTGAGGCGCCATTGACCAATATATACGAACGTGACGGTCAATTGACGCATCTCTGGAAGAATGAGCCTGAAAACAGCAATCCAACATATCCTTCATGTAGCATGCCAGTGTCCGTAGAAGCACAAATCGGGATCGCGTTACGCAGCCTGATGAATTCGAATGGCTTCTCGAACACCAAGATCATCGGATACGAACACAACTGGTCTGATGCTGCGAATTACCCTGTTCAACTCGTTCGTGATGGGAATGACGTGTGGTTGGAATCTGCCGCTGACTCGCTATGTTCCAGATGCAGCAAGCAGGGAGCGCCTTTGATGGGGTTGCTTTCCACTGCTATGAAGGCACTGTGAGTGAGCAAGCGTTGTTCACCTCTCAGTACCCCAACAAGGTATGATAGGAATCAAATCGTTATGATATTCATTCTGAGACTCCCCCCAGGAAGTTTTCTTCGCGGAGTGTTCGGGTACTATCGGCTCCGATTGGTGGAGTGACATCAAGGTACGTTCTCCAAAACGTCCGGTGTGAATATAGACTGACATGCACACAAGTGGTACATGGACAACCTGTGGGTCTAGTGACAGTAGATTTTTATCGCTGATTGAACAGGCACATCTTTTAGTTTCATCGGCAGTATCAACTATGGGTCCTCAACAGGGCTAATGTGGAATCTTGCACTCGATGGGACCGGCAGCCCTGAGCTCCCTGGATCCAATAGCTGTGGTGGCGGATGTCGAGGCGTCGTCCAGATCAACAGCGATGGGTCCTGGAGCGTAAACCAAGAATTCTACGCCATGGCTCAGGCTTCCAAGGCTATCTTGCCGCGTGACAGTGGGGGACCGTGGGGCCAGCGAATAGGGGTGAGTGTCGGAGGAAACCTCAGTTGGGCTCTCGTCGTCGGCGCATATGTCACGGGTCGAGTTTCCCCGACCGACTGGAATAGATATAGTATCGTGGTGTTGAACTGGTATGTCCTCTTCCGCCCTCGAACCAGGTTGAAATGTTTAGCCGCTTGGTGGGTAGGGACGACAGTGCGTCCACGACGTGGAACCCGCAGCCTGTAACGGCAACCATCGAATTTAGGGGTATGCAGGTGGGTGTAGCAGCAGCGGACCCAGTCATGTGCTGATTTTGGAACGTTCAGGCGACGTACACGTTCCCCGTTGGTGTCACCACGTTGTGGTGGTATGCGGTATGATACCCTTGGTCAATTTGGCTCCGTTATTTTTATCTCTTTGAACTCGGGTGCAGATAATTTATGTATGTATAGTTGGCTGAATCTTTGGGCGTGTACTGTATTATTGGCCCATGTTATGTTATGTAGCAGTAATTATTATGTGAAGAACGGGCTCGTCGACCGTCGAAGGCCAACCAACTATCATTATGGCTTGACCTGACACATCACGTGTATACATATCCTGGGCAGGGATGATTGGCCTTGATGTCACGGAATCGCTATCCTTTAGGTTGAGCGCCATAAGCCAACTCTGCACTCATGTCAAAGATCGACTGAACGGTCGGCTAGAAAAGGGTGAACATCTAAATGAAGATCCCACTGCCATAGATGCAATGAAAGCGCGACATGGGACTGAAAACGATGTTCCGCCCAAGTAGGGACATGTTGCAGAATCTCTGCAGCAGCGACGCAAGCGCTAGACAGATCACGGGGCCCTTGAGCGACGAACTGAAGAAAATCCGTGGCGACGGCAGGGGTGAGTGGATCGGTCGGGAAGTCGAAAAAGGTGCCACTTGGCTCACCCCGTGACCCTGACGACTGTGAGGGTACCCGGCCCGGTCGCACCCATAATACCCTCAGACGACCACGCTTTTTTGACCTCCATTTCTTTCCCCAATCCCGGCGCGATGTATGTCGCTCCAGTCTTTTCGCTTTCACTTGGATGCGGGCTGTACATCGGCCGCCACGAGCCTGTGTGTGGGATTAGTCCGTGCCCCTCACCCTGCGATTCGACACTGTACACAGGCCCTTTCCAGCTCTCTGCTGCCCCTAGGTTGGTCCGAGTTTTACTCTTCAAAAGACATGGCGTAGTCGTCGCAACTCGCCATCCTCGATTCCGTATACGGATCGTATACTATAGCCAGGTGTTCCGAGGCGCTTTACCCATGGTTTGGCCCATCAACCAGCTATTCCACCAATGGCGAGGCTCTGCTGTCTGCCTGGTGACTCCACTCAGACACTGGGCAGAATGTGATCCGATGGCGGCAGGCCGCCATGATGTCTTATTCATCGCCGCTGGTGTTCCCGCACACCATACATCGGGTGGTTTTCGTTCCGGTTCTTCCCGGATTCTGTTATTTGTTACATGAGAAACCATCACCCCGATTGATTTGATGCGCCGTCCGCATTTACGCATGTCTGGTTGGACGATGGGTCCAAAGGACGAGTGACATGCTTCGAATGGTGGCAAATGACTCTACTCTCTTGTAGGATCCGGGCCTTACCACCACATTCAACGGCGGGGCTTCCCACCATGCCTCCGAATCGCCATGGGGAAGTTCTTATCATCAAGAGTTCAGACTCGCTGCTGTAACACCCCACACATCGGTGGTCTATCATTTGTGTCAGTGGCAGATGGATATGCTGTGGACACTTGGATCCAAAGATTCTGTTGGACAAGATACCCAAATGGGCCTGACGGTAACAGGGTCATACCCAGCGACAAGGTATCCGGAGGAACACTGAAACACAGGATCCAAATCAGCTGGTTATCAAGCGCGCATGCACGCAAGATCATCGATAACCCCAAACCGAGGTATCGTGTTGTACCCCCAGGGATCACTGAATGCCTCATCGCGTTTTTCTTTCTTTGTTCCCTTATCCTCTCCTTTTCTGCTTTTTATCCACTTTATTGTCTCCATGAGGAACAACAACGAAACAAGAGAAGATTATGGTCGCCGTATCCAATCCATCCCACGCTGCGGTCGTTGGACGGAGGAATTTGTCATCCGATAGTGGGCGTATGAGAGCCGGCCGACGAGATATCAACTGCAAATAGGGGTCTGCGAGAGGTATAAAATCCCCCCTTCTCGCATTAGACCTACTCATTCTCCAGTACATCCACATCCAAGCAACCTCACGTACAGCATCATGCAGACCGTGAGTGATGGCCTCTTTTTCTTTGTGTTGTCGATGACGCGATGGTTGATGGACGTGTTGGGCGGCGATCTTTCAGGTCAATTCCATCCCCGTTAACGATGCGTGCTGCCTCGGCACAGACACTTGCACCTGCACTTCTGCGTACGTCTCTACTTCCCACCCACCCAGCGAGCCACGTCGTTGATCGTATGCTCGTATGCTTTTTTCTTGATCTAGCACCTGCAAGTGCGGTACTTGCCACAAGGACTGAACGCTAATCGTGCAACTGGGGTTTGCAAATCCCAATAACAATGTTTTCTTCTCGAGTTTCCTTTGTTCGTGGTAGTGTGTGAGTGGGGATCCGTGCGAGAACTCGGGCGGTGTCGGTGGAATGGTGGTTGTGTCTATCTATGGTGTACGCTGTCAGATACAGGGTGGCTCGTCCAATCTGATCATGTTACCACCCTCGATATGCCTTGTCACTTGCCGTTCGTTTCCAGGCGAGCCTTTCGTTTTCCTGTGCATAGTTCAACCTCGTCCCACCGGAATGTGTCCCGAAATGGGTACTCGACGCTAGATAAACAGATTAATCGATCAAAGGACCCGTCCTATCCAGTTCCGAGACACAAGTGTTTGATGGAAAGCATTAATTGTGTCTCGGGGTGTTGGCGTTCTGCTCTCGCTCAGGTCAGCAGGTCTGTGCTGCAGTCACCTTTGACCGACTCTAGCACAGTCGTACTCACACTTTGGGTCGCCACTGGAATACTCCCCCTACCATTTCCATTCCATATATGCACATCCAATCGCTCCGACTTGCCGATACACGATCGTATGATTTTGCAAGTGCATCCGCTTGCGCACCTTTTCCCGATATCTCTCGTGTATTTTGACACGAGCGAACAATTGGCGCGTAGTGTGAAAGGAGGCAAGTCATCAGGTTACTGAGATATTCCATCACATGGTTTTATGGAGACCTCTTTTTTTCGGTATGGGTTCGCTTTTGACGTATACGTGCTGCGAGTTTTAACAATCGTTGGGCATTTGCATCGACCTACGTCGTATGTCGCCATTATCTCCTAATAAGAGCCAGCATCCTGGCGAATGGAAGCTTTATGATATTATCATATGCTCGCGACGATGACTGGGAGGGTACCTACTGGTACCCCCGCGGTCAAGCCCATATAACGATGAGGCGACCACGCTGTTTTGACATCACTTCACTGCATCCCACGCTCCAGTCTTCTCTCTTCCTCTGAAATGGCCAGACAAACGACTGTGCCTCCTAAGGTTGTGCAGGGTGCACATCGGCCTGTGTCTAGGCTTTGCCACCTAGCCATCATTTCCGTCGAGGACGACCGGTCTGTGGACCGGAGACTGTCACTGTGGAAGTGGAAGTGGACGTAGGGAACCATACCCCTCTGTATTTCTATAGCAAGACGACAGGCTCTGCGTGTGGGGTGTGGTGCTGCGCATTCCTTGACTGCTGTCGACACTCTTTCCGTCAAGGGACACGACGAAGATGGCCTAGGTGACTCGGACTTTTCGAACCTCAGACTGGGTACGGGGTACGTGATGCTTGTTGGTAGAGGTTTCAGGAGAACATCGGTTCCCTATCGCGTACGATACTATCAACTATCAACCAGCCATCCCAACGATATTTGGCATGTCGTTTGCCACAGGGCGGTGGCTGTAGAAAGACGAATCCAGAAGTCTACTTGTCCGTTTGGTGACTTCACCCAGGAACGTTGGGGCTGTGGAGTATCCGATCCGATGGTCGCCTACTGTATGGTATCCTCTTCACTCTCGCTGGTGTTTCTTCAAGGGTGTTCTCATACACCCCATGCATCAGGTGGACCTGGTTTGGGCATTCCCTGGCTGCCTCTCCATCCGCGCCTCGCCTCGACCGATTTGATACACCCCGACATGGCGCCATGATAACACGGGTACCTGTTAATTTACGCATAAAATGGTGGGCAAGTGCTTATCAACGTTTGATTGTTTCCTCCAAAGTTCGATTCGGTATTGTAAGGTTTCACGCATAGATGATGATCTTTCATCGATATTACAATGGCAGGCAGGTAAGCTGTGGACCCTTGATTCTCTTTATCCTCGCATGTTCCTGTGACAGTGTGAATAAGTCACTAAAGGGGCCTGACAGGGATAGGGCCGCATACCCAGGAACAAGGGAACAAGATATCGAGAAACACAGAAGCACGAACGGGGATCCGTGTCAGCCGGCTATCGGTCCAATCACCTTGCGCATGCGCACGCAAGATCATCGATAACCCCAAAGTTGTACTCGTCGGGGATCTCAATGCCTGATCCCTTTTGTTTTTGTTCCATTCTTTTCCGGCTACCTTGTAGTCTCGTAACCAGCCGTTTTAGACGCTGGTGGCCAGTGACACCAGACACCCTGTTACTGCCGCGTCCTAGGACGGAGGATGCCCTCCGAAGCAGAGACCAAAACGTCTGGTGCCGAGACTACTCCATGGGAACCAGTGAAGCAAAAAGAAAAAAAAAACATGGTTGCCATCTCATCCCGTTTTGGCTTACGCTGGGATCGTCTGACGGAAGAAGGGGACTTGAAGTCACCCTATTGTGGGTGTCATGGGGTGATCAAGATACGCCACATGCGGCGTCTGTCGACCTAATTTTCAGAACATGAAAATTAATCCAGACGACGAGATATCAAAAGAATACCAAATAGGCGTCTGCGAGAGGTATAAAATCCCCCTTCTCGCGTTGGACCTACTCATTCTCCAGTACATCCTCATCCAAGCAACCTCACGTACAGCATCATGCAGACCGTGAGTGATAGCCTCTCTTTCTTGTGTTGTCGATGACGCGATGGCTGATTCGACGTGTTGGGCGGGCGTTCTTGCAGGTCACCTCCACCCCCGTCAACGAGGCGTGCTGCTCCGGCGCCGACGCCTGCACCTGCACCTCTACGTACGTCCCCACCCCTCTCCCACTAGCGTACCATGCACATAGTTGATCTTTGTTGTTTCTCGAACTAGTTGCACCTGCAAGTGCGGTGACTGCAAGCACTAAATCACCATATGTTTCTCTTTTGTTCTCGGTTCCCCGCCATGGCGTGTATTCGTGTACTGTATGAATGAGTGGATTGGGGGGTTCGTGTCGATGGAATGGCGGGAATCCTTCGTGTCTATCTATATATGGTGTACGTTGTCAGATGCGGGGTGGTTCATCCAATTTGATTATGTTACCACAAAGTTTGTCGTCCGTTGTCGGTTGTACTAAACTTGCCGTGCGTCGCGCTTTCCCTGAGGGCGGCTCGGACTAAATGGAGTGTGATGAAGCTCGGTCTTTAGAGATGTACGGAAGGACTACAGGGCTAGCGTACCTAAACGGAGTGCGATGAAGCTATAATATTATCCGTGTCAACATGTATTCCATAGAGGACTAACGCTAGACCTCTGCGAGGGCGTCGCAGAAAGATAAATGCCCAATGTCAAGGTCGGAGGTACATGACTGTCCATGATGTGAGCAGATACAAACGACTCGACTGTCGTGGAGACATACTTGACTGTTGCCCATCATGAGATGTTTGTCGGCCCTTTGTAAGCCTGTGAAGCAGACTCCAACACGACGCTGAACCGATCATATGACCGGACGTTCTACAAAGGGTGGGGAAAGACTAGCATCTCTAGCACTCACTGAACGAGTTCGCTATCCATGATGATGGCGAATAGCACATACCTACGCTGGCTTCTATGACTATGCATCCATGACCGTTCCCTGCTAGAGTGAAAAAGATTTGCCTGCCTTGCTAGCTGTGGACAACCAGTGGCCAGGTGCCACTTGGTCTGTAACGGGATGACTTGCGCGCGGACGTTGGCCAATTCTTAGGGTTGTGATGTCTGGGTCGGAGCACGGTGAGGCTACCAAGGATTGATCGATGGTCGCCTCAAGGCACCCGATTCGGTGTGGTAAATCATCGCTTCTGGACGTATTTCCTGTTCCCCACCGGCCAACTCAAGAGCACTCGGACACAGTGAGCTATCATTGTATCAACGAGCCTATTCTGCCAGTGAACCGATGGCAGACCTGAGCTTCTGGATCGTGGGCGCCGATACGCAGACTCGCCAGGCAAACTCAGCGGCACCCCCAAATGAGCGATAATCGGACAATGTGCTGTGGCCGTATTGGGACCTTCGTGTCCAAGTCGCTTCGAGTTCGGGTGACATTATTCGAACACGTCAATTCGGATGACAGGTCGTGATGGTGGCTCGCCAAGAACGTTCGCATATAATTACGCGTTCGAGTTACACGACCTCGGCTCGGGTCATCAAGCGCTTCCCTCTTCCTCCCACACCAGACCGACCATGAATCAATTCCGCAGAGGCCCCAGTCTTCGTCAAGTCGTCGTTTCCTATGCCCCCGATTGGTGAGTGAACTACAGCGTGATGAGATGGTGTCACAGCTCTGACCGCGCAATTTTCAGGATCGTCACATGCGTCTTGTGGTATGCACAGTCTCGTTCACGAGTTGCGGTCAACCGTGTCGATGATGAGTCGACAGGGAGATCTTGTACTATATCAGCCATCATGTCACTGGGTTCAAGAGACACTTTTCGCTCACGGATCTCTCGTGAGTCTTCATCTGATGGTCGCATCATCGTCAAGCTTGACATGTACTGGCAGTTTGCAATACCCGTGAGTTGGGTCTTCGAGTCAATCTTTCACATTTACCAAGGACCCTTTTCATTACATTTTAGCTATGCAGCCCATCAACGTGTTGGGGTACGTCATTCCATCGTTCTTGTCACACTACACTCTCACTAGGATCCCTTAGTCGAGTGCACTTTGGCTTCTCAGCCTCGCGCTCCCTCTAGGCGTGCAAATCGTCGTCAACTTGCTGTTTATACGATCATGGTGGGATCTCCACCATGGCGCTCTCGGTTGTGCGCCCTTTTCTTTCCTCACATGCCCTCGTGTCTTTTGATGTCGCTCGCTATTCAGTGTGGCTGTCGTTCACCATCTCCGGCTCCATTACGCAACTCGTCAAGGTCACCGTTGGTCGTCCCCGTCCCAGTAAGTTCACCGTACTCGGATGGGTTATACTCCTGTTGACCTGTGCTCATCCCGATAGACCTCATCTCGCGCTGCCAGCCCTTGGCCGGTTCTCTGGATCTACTGTCAACGGTCGATATCTGCACGCAAACGTCAAAACACATCCTCGAAGATGGCTGGCGTAGCTTCCCAAGCGGTCATGCCAGCCGTAAGTCCATGTCCATCTACCTTGTAACCCAAAGACGCGACTAACCCAGAGCGCTCAAAGTATCCTTTGCTGGACTTGGATTCCTCACGTTCTACCTCGCTGGCAAGCTCCACCTATTTGATACCCGTGGATACACTGTGAGCACCCCCCAGCCCGAGAAATATAAGTGGAACGCTGAATAGCCTTCATTCTTATGCAGGGCAAGGTGTGGCTGACGCTCGTACCTCTTGGAATCGCCTCTTGGGTAGCGCTCTCGCGCACAATGGATTACCAACGTACGTCCTATAGCATGTTGTTCAGTCTCGTTCTGACATCCGTGTTGATATGGCAGACCATTGGGATGACGTACTCGTCGGGTCTGCGCTCGGCCTCGGCGTCGCCTACTTTTCATACAGGCAATATTACCCTCACCTCGCTTCCAAGACAACCCATATCCCATTCACAACGCGTTTCGAGAAAGTGGAGTACGATGTCGACAATGAGGCAGTGTTCAGGGACGGTGATGCCGATGATGAAGAAGCGGGACTGATCGGCGGGAGTAACAAACCTCAAGGCGCTGGTCGTGCCTGAGCCCTCTAGATAGCCACAGAAGGTGGAATATATCATCCGTCAACATGTCCATAATATACCGGTGGGGTCAGGTGACCACATAAATTGGTAGACCCGCAGAAAGAGTATCTACCAGTGCATCGGGAACCCAGTCAATGAGTAACGCCAATACACATCGTCGTAAATCGGTATACTAGTTCCCGAAAAATCACTCCTTTTTCGCCGCGCGTTTGGAATAGATCATGTCGGTAAAGGGCCTACGAGTCTGTTAGTGATTAGCAGAGGCAAAATACATGGATGACATACCCCTCAAAGCGCAAGGCAACGATATATACAATATACACGTATAACGTGATCAACAAACCAGCCGGGCGTTCGTACCTGCAAAACACGGATTGGAAACTGAGAAGCGAGCAACATTCGGAGAAACTGGCTCACCAAAGAGCGGTTGCAGCGAAACACAATGTGCTTCCGACGTACATGGGGTCGCTCAGAACATTGAAAGGGAATCCTTCCACGCGATGATTCATCAAGATTCCAAAATAATCCCCGAGGAACGTCCCCGTGATCCCCAACGCATAGGTAGAGGTCAGGACGAAGATTTGACCAATCGCAAACATGATGATAGGGACCATGGTCGCATAAGGCTCTGGAAGCAACGGCACGCGAGGCTGGTCGTTCAACGCTCGCTGGTACCTATACCAGCGTCGTGCCGTGTCAGATTAAGAAATGTGGAACGAGGGGGGAAAGGGGAAGACGCACAAGTGATCACGCAAAACCCCAAACGAGAATATCAACACGGCGAGAAAGTAACAACCATGACGTGCGTTACCGCCAAAGACGCGGGTGATCGTCTTGTTCCTGTGCTCTGCTCGTAGGTTCAGCGTTCGGGTCGAGAGGGATCTATAGGGTTTGTCCTACCGTTACGGGCGACGATGTTCCATGCAGCGGGGTTGAAGACAATGGACAGCAACGAGATGTACAACGACGTTACTGAAGCGTCCGCAATGGAAGAAAACGCGTCCATACTGTCTCCAAAGCTGATGAAGAAACGAGCAAAAGAACAGAAATTAAGAAAACGGCTCTATGCGTGATTCTCACGAACCTCGTGGACGCGGCCAGGTATTCTCAATTGCTACATGTACGAGGTTCAGTGCCAGACAGTAGGTCCAACAGGCGATGCACTAGTTAAACCTAAGCGTTTCTTGCCTAGGTCAGGCCAATAAAGTTGGTTGCACTTTTGATTTTACCATCACCGGCGGTCCTAATAATAGGGAGTGTGCACTTCTCCCTGGATCAAGCAGATCAGCGCCGCAACACTTCCCAGGCCACTGAAACATGGTCGATGACCACGAGACTCCCAGACTCAGGTGATGGTCTAGCCTGAGAGCAATCCGGGTCCCCAGAGTTCTTCTGGCCTGATTGGTAGCGTCTCGTCGCACTACCGTCACAGCAACTCGTGTTTCAAACAAGACATCATGGACTTTGGACTCAAAGACGTGCACGTCCTCGTTACAGGTACAATTCTGTGGATGGCTATATCTGACGTATCTGATCAAGCTGATCAACACACGGATCGCAGGTGCAAGCGGAGGTATCGGTCTCGAGACTGCCAAACTTTACTGCTGTAAGTCCACGCCACACTGGTGCGCTTCATAATATCGTCTGAGGATACCAACCTGCCAGCGCTGGGCGCCGAGGTAACTGCTCACTACAACACCCAATACGGGCCTTTGGAGAGTCTCTCGAACGCCTACGCCAATCTTCAAGCTGTCCAAGCCGATCTCTCCGATGAAACATCCGTCGAAAATATGTTCACGGCCATCGAGCACGCCGGCCCTGTGCAAGTCCTCATCGTGAATCATGCGATTTGGCCCGCGGAGGACGTCCCGGTGGCAGACATGACCATTCAACGATGGAACTATACCATCTCGACCAATCTCACCTCGTCTTTCCTTGTCTCCCGTGAATATTTGAAACAGTTGAAAAGCGCAACGCCGGAGGTGAAGGAAAAGGCAGCGATAGTATTGGTTGGAAGTACGGCTGGTAAATATGGCGAGGCAGGACATGCTGACTATGCCGTCACGAAGAGCGGTGAATGTATGTCTATATTGTATCGGGCCTATCTAACCGTTGTATATTCTTCCAGCGATGATGTATGGCTTGAATATGTCGTTGAAGAACGAGATCGTGAAGATCGCGCCAAAGGGCAGAGTGAACACGGTTGCCCCAGGTTGGGTGAGAACTCCCATGGCGGAGGGTGCTCTGGCAGACCCTGACGTTGTCTACCGTGCCCTTGCTACGTGAGTGACCAGTGAATTACCATATTATAAGGCAGCTCTTCAACGCCATACTCGCAGGACTCCTCTCAAAAAAGTTGCGACCCCCTTGGACATTGCGAACCAGATCGTGGTGTTATCGTCATCTGCGATATCTGGACACGTTACCGGCCAGGTAGTGATGGTCGAGGGTGGGATGGAAGGAAGACTGTTGAACATGCCAGAGGATCTATGAACCCTGGGTAGATGGGATAGGGAACCCCCAGCCTGGGGTTAGGGTCTGGGCGGCTGACAAATGCAACCGCTTTGGGCAAAGTGGCGCATCGCGAACATCGTTTCTTGATCTTGTCTACTCACCGCCATCCGATTTTTGTATTATCCTTCTTGTCGCACTCGCTCATATATACCGATTAGTTATGGTGCGTTTTTCACTTCATGACCTCCTAGTCCAAATCAACAAACAATTCGGACCCCAGTCTACAAACTGCAGACGACGCCTCATTCGCGACTTGAAACGATTGTCGAGTGACCCGCCCAGTGGTGTCTCAGGAAGCCCATGTTCCGATAACATCATGGTATGGAACGCCGTGATCTTTGGTCCAGGCAAGTTTTCGTCTCCTTTCACGGTCGCTCCGGTTGACGCATCGCCTCTCTGCCTCCCGGCAATCCACCCCAACCCTGGACCAGCCGATACGCCATTTGAGGACGGCACGTTCAAGCTCCTGCTGACATTTGACGAGTCCTACCCCAACAAACCACCTACCGTCAAGTTCCTTTCTCGTATGTTCCATCCAAACGTGTATGCCAATGGCGAGCTCTGCCTCGACATTCTCCAAAACCGATGGTCGCCTACGTACGATGTCGCCGCGATCCTCACGTCTATCCAGAGTCTGCTACATGATCCGAATCCAAACAGCCCTGCGAACGCAGAAGCTGCCCAATTGTACAGAGAAAATATGAAGGAGTATGTTCGGAGGGTGAAGGCGACGGTCGAGGACAGCTGGTTAGATCCAGAGGAACGACAAAAGATGCAGGTTGACAGCGAGGAAGGGAGTGCGGCTTAGCGAGATGGAGCATCTGGTCGTCGTACGAGGTGGTTGCTGGTGCTTGGATTGGACAGGATGGATGTTGACCTTTTTTTCTGGTGCTTGTTTCTTTTCTCATTCTCTCCCTTCTTGAATATTGCAACAGTACGATGTGTATACCATGAGCATCCAGGCTGGTACTGCCGTGTTCATGTGTGATGAAACACTTAATGGACTTGAAACTTTTCGCAGACCACGCAAAGGCCCAAACCAATTTTACGTGACGATCTCTTCTCTTCTCCCATCACAATGGACGGATCAAGTCTTCTCCTGCCACTACCGACGAGTAGTTGGATTGTCCAGACAAGCTCTTGTATTTTATTCCACAACGCAACCTTCTTGTTTTGTTCGAGATTATTTGCGATTCAGGGATCAACATTTTATTTTACTTTCAACTCACCCATGGTCTCTCTAAACCCTCCAGAATCTTTCTTTCGACTCGTCTACCCTCTTTGGGGTCGAGTATAATCGAATGTCATTCACTTTCAAGGCTGTGACTCTGGTCCAACCTGGGACCTGGGCCTCGGTGGCTTGAACTTGAAGTATGCGCGTTGACAATGGACCGCGCCTTGAAAAGGGCCCGAGTACTGTGCGTGTTTTTCATTGGCTGTGCACGCGTCAAGGAACTCACATGGAGAACCGCAAGTGCAGGGACCTATCGAACTTTGATCGAGTATGGCCTCATCCACGACGCGCGTCCTTTTCCCCATGTCGACTTGTTTACTACCCGCACCCTCTGTGATTATCGGTCCCCTCTGTGATGCTGCATCGATCGACTGTGACATGAAAGTAGTAGTACGTTCCAATCGTCGATGGCAAGGCGTGCTCGTCGTCGACTGTGGTCGATGCCACGATTTCAGATCATGGGGATGTTTCGAGTGCCCGGAGAAAACAAGGAAGAAAGGGGTACGATCTCTCCCATTGCTCCGTGTGCCGGTCTTGGCACCTTGGGGAGACCCTCGGCTGGTATCTCGGGCGAATCGTCCATCCATCCGGTCCTTGGCACAGAGGAGCTTACCGAGCTGCTTCGCACGTGCGATTTGGGAAAGGTCCATCGTGCAGTCGCTGTATCTCCGCTGATGCCTGCCTCCATGCAACTTCTCCATCCATGCTGGTCGTGCGGACAGGACACATCAGACGAACGTTGAATATTGCTGAACGATGCGCGATACGTCGGGTGCAGATGTGCGATGAGTGCTGTTCGACCACTGAACGTGGTGTGGTACCAGCCATTGGTGCCAGGTGGGTAACGGTGGCAAAGGCCCAAGCTGGTATCTACTCACGCAAAAACCAACATTGGCATTAGGCCACCTCGGACCGTCGAGGGAACAAGCGCATGCCTCCGCGACATATGGTCGTGATGCTCACCTATTTCTAGGTGCCGGCGCGAGCCCTTGGTTGCATCGTATACGCTGTCGCAGCCCTCGAGACAGGAGACAACGTGTTAGTTTCTACCAAAGTTCTGCGCAAGTCCCGAACATCTTTGCAGCACAGAACGAAACTGTATGTGCAGAGCAGAAGCTCCCTCACCCTCGAGACAATGCTTAGTACATTGTACAGCATTGGGAGATACATAATACATCGAGCTCGGAAGACGAGGCACATGCATATGTAAAAACAAATATTCGAGCCACCATTCAGCGTACCACGTCCTCTATTATTCATTGGTGTCCCAGTGCTATAGTTCGGCAACATTTGCGGATGCAAACGCGAACACAGCCGTGTTCTGACTGGCGATGGGTTGCGACAACATGCTGAATCCGGTGTGAATCCCCTGCCATCGGTGAAGGAGCTCTCGTACGCTGATGCTGAACCGAGCCATACAGTTACGGAAGAAAAGAAGCTCGCGAAGAGCAGCAAAGTGCCATTTACTGTAGAGTCGTCTTGCACTATGGAAGAAGTATCGGGAAAATTCGTTCCTAGCAGGTCAGAAGAAAACGACAGAGCGGTTAGCTCCTGGGCAAATTACGCGAGTGTGAGATGAGTGGGGAAACCTAGATGGTGACGAACGAGTGAGAGTAGAGAGAAGCGAAACGTGCGCAAGGAAATAAAGAACATGTTGTTGCATGTACGGGATTTTGCTCGATGAGGTATGTATTGATGGTTTGTGCAATTGTCACTTGAGAAAGGGGTGGTAGGAGATGAAGGCCACCTCCGTGAGATGGCAGTGACACACGCAATTTAGCTGGACACATACTTGAGAGGTATGTGTCGGAATCGTCGTAGACTCTTTTAAAAACAAGGGAAGAAATATCGGAATCATGTGAAGGAACCAGGGCACAATGACAGACAAGGAGCGAAACAGAAAAGTAGACTCTGACAGGGTCAGCGAGAAAGGTGTTACCGCCTGCGAATACGGAGTCTGCTCAACTCGATTAACTTCCAATTTAGCTCTGAACATACCACCTAGGCCCATAGTGCTTGAGCAGGGATTCATTTTAGTTGTGTGATTTGAGATCCATTATAGCAATAATTCGCTTGACCAACATAACAAAGACCGAGATAGCGGACCTATGGTGCCGTTGATTCGGAATACTTGCAATCTGGCAACCCCTGAGCCTTGATACGCACCAGAACAAAGACTGTGGAGACCGAGGACCTGGGTCGGCGCTGCGGGGATTGTCGGGGGACTAGTATTTACCTGATAATTGCTGTATCACCCTCCCTGCCGTGGGTCATAGCCAGCTGCTGGCAGGTGGGCAAGTGAACTCAGTTTGGTGGCATGGGAGGATTCCGAGTTGGTTCCAAAGGTAATCCGTGCCGAGTCGCGCAGACAAAAACTTACCCACTTACATGTCATATCTGCACTTTACACGCGGTGCCGCAGTGATCCGTCTATCATTTCACCGTCTTCCTCTTCTCCCTCGTTGTGGACCGTGTCACCGTAAATCACAGTCTACCACTCTTTTTTTTTCCGCTTCACGCCTCCAACTGGCTAGAGTTGGAAGGCATGTCCCGGCCCCTTGGGAAGGGATGGCGTGGATTGTGCGGCGGAACCGGAACAGGAGGGTACTTGTGCCCTAGTTCGACGTGAGGGGATAAAACGGGCGAGAAAAAACCTTCTATAACGAGCGTGATGAGGTGAATGTGAGGGAAAGGAACGACGGCAAGGCCTTATGAAGGGAAATCGGTGCGGTTGCGCAAGGTTCATAACCTAACGGAGTGGGCTATGATTATACGTACATAAATAAACTGCGAACGAGTGAATACTGAATGACATACCTCAGTCGCAGTAGCGAAAGTGTTACCGCATCTAGTAATGTAAAATATCAACGGTAGTACCGTCATCGCCTGACTTCGGTGGTCGTCGGAACTTGGATTTATTGTCTTCCCCATGTCCCTAAAATCCTCACGGCACTCTGTCACGTCCAAGTCTTTTTCGGTTCCCACGATGTCTCTCTACTTATCCTCGGAGCAGGGCGCAAATGCGTTTCATCCAACTCTTCGCGAAAAGCCATTTCATCGTGTGGTTTTGGCCATCGTGAACACGACGTACGTGGGGGTTTCAGATCATGATGGGTGCAGCACGTTCTATACCCCGCAGTGTCACCAATCAACATGACATGAATATCGGGAGGCGAAACTCAAAACCCGTCACATCGGAGTAGAGATCGCGGCGCAGGGAGAACGTAATCGTGCGTAGGGCACTGTTACGTTCGACGATGCATCGGTGTGTAATATTTGGGCCAGGTGCGCATTCCTCCATCCGTCAGCTGCGCACTCAACACACCGCCGGTGGGTTTGGATGAGTTAAACTTGGTTAGCCTGAGAATCCCGAACCTGGGCAGGCACGCTTCCATCAAAATCCCAAGCAAGACAGAAAACGCTAGAGATATTTTTGCGCCCGGACGCCCGCGGTCCCTTGACAAGAAAAGCCTCAGTTTTACAAAGTGTTAGTGTAGTAGGAAATTACGATGAATTGGCACGTTGGTCGCTCATCCTCTCACTGTCCTCCGTGTGTGTGCGTATGTATATATGGAGGGCACGATAGGTGAATAAAGAAATAAAAATGAACAGCATCTTTCGGGGGAGGAAAGGGATGCGAACATCGCCCTGTCACCCAGGCAACGGAACAATGTTTAAACCAAGGCAACGACGGCAGCACCGATGACGACACCCACGACCACGGGGGCCCGGAGACTGACATCTCGCCAGCTACGCGCCCCACTCGTCGCGCTCGTCGTCGGTGTTGTGGACGATGTGACAAACGTGACGCTGGGCGATGCCGTCGTGATCGGAGTTGAAGATGGGGTATTGGTCACAGAACCAATGCCGCTAACGGAAAAAGTGGTGGGTTTCATTGATGGGGCAGACGTGAATGGCGCGACGGCGGTGGATTCGGAGGAGATGAGCGAGGAGAGGGCGGAGAGGAGAGATGGGGCGGCGGTCGTGTCAAAGGACAATGTGCTGAACGGAAGACCGCTCGTACTGCAGGAACCCCCCAAAAGATGAGGACGTGCGCCGAGCAGTCCGATGAGGGTGTGTACTTACGCAGGTATACCGGTGGGCGTGGCAACGTCCTCTGCGGGAGAGGCGTAGACGTGACGGACGACGAGGACCGTCAGCGTTGCGAGGCTCGTGAGTTTCATAGCCACTCGCAACGGGTATGGTGGGTGAAAGGAACTTGTGCGTTGGAGGTACGCGGGTGAGTACGTGAGTTACTTAAATACATAAACTCGGGTGCATAGCCTGCTGCGGAGCACGCCAAATCACCATGTTCACGAATAAATTAAGACACGGGGTAGATCATTTTATTCTCAGCCATCATTAGCTACTGTGGGATGATAGCCGGACAGGATCTATGACCACCTCACTACTCGTCAGTAGCTGGCGCACTGAATCCGACGGGCACGTAGTTTCTGAGACGGTAATCTCGCGTAGAGCACGGTGGAAGGCAAAGTCGGTTGCACTAGAATCATACTCACAGCCACACCCGCAGTTCACGGCTCGGTACTCAATATGCAACACGCAGCAGGGACGAACACCAGGTTGAACGAGCATCCAGGTGAGAAATCACTTCTCAGACGCTTGGTTCACCTTATTTCAACATTGCCGACAGCCTCGACAACAACCTACTCTTTTGATCACCCTTGTCATCGCCTCCATTACCGCTGTTCGACACATCCTCCTTGCTTGCCGGCGTCCCGAGGGCGGCTGAGTACCGCTTTTTGTACTCGCTAGGCATTTCGATGCCCACTCCATCTTTCCACATCCCCCTTCTCGCCGCTCTAGATAACAAACACGACACAGCAATCAGTACACGCTCGCGAAGGGAGACAGCGCGCAACTCAAGCAGTTACCTTGCTTCCTCCTCGACGCGCAGGAACTTTTCGCGTCCCCAGGGTCCATATTCTGCGCCGCTGTCTCCATACGTAGTGGCTGTACCGACTCGTAACATCTCGAGGGGAAGCGAACTACCAATGTACTTGGAAAGGAACAACGGCAGGAACGGGCGGGGAATAAGAGGAATTCCGACCTATACGGGAACCGTGCAGTCGTTCAACGAATGCAGAAAGCGTGAACGAACAGGCATTCTTCGAACGGACCAGCAACTCACGACACGGCCATACTGATCTTTGCGGACGAATTGGCAGTAGAGGGTCCTTCCCTGGATACGTTTCCTGAGCCATGCCAAGCTCTCTCCCGCATGGGGTTGCCCAGGACGACCGTAATGTGCACCCTATAACAGGTGTTGTCATGAGCAACACCAATGCAATGCAATGAACGTGATATGATCGGCGTACCTCCGGCGCGTCCACCCCGGCGATCCGAATGTGTATCGTCTGGTCCTTCAGATCTGCCACGCAAAACACCGCGCCGTTCATTTCATGATGACATCCGTCACGAGGGATAGGATATAAATGGTAAAATATCTCACCTCTCCGCCTCGTCGGCACGCGTCTGATCTTGAGCGGCCATCGCCAACCAAACCCTGGCGTATGATACAACCGAAAGTCGTCCCCATCCCCGACGCTGTGTCAATGATGGTATTTCCGTAATTACGACTCAGCTTAGGAAACAGAATAGCGGTTTTGAACAGTCCGTGATGTCATGGACTTTTTTTTTTTGTCCGATCTTTATATTGCGGGAAGGGGAGGGGGGAGTCTTACCTAGAGACTACGCCGCGTACCCATCGTCGTCGTGCGAATTCGTTGGGGGTGACCCACTCGGCGGTTCGAAGTCTCATTCCCCAGCGACGCCACGCGAGCATGGCTGCAGCCCCTGATGCAGCCCCGAGCGCGAACACGAGGGCGTGGCCCGTTGCTGGCGTTTCACTGGAGCAGGTCTGTAAGCGGGTCCATAGCGAACCAGGGCTGGGGACTGGACTGGCGTCAAGATCGGTCGGGGTATTGTGTGAGCGGGATGTTTTGGGCGGTGTGGAAGTACTTGTGTTGTCTGGTTTGTCTTTGGTAGGGAGCCACGACGAAAAGTACGAGGGCATTGGTGGAAGGTTGGACGTTTTTAGCGCGTCACCTGCATGAAAAAGGCAAGTCTCCAAGAACCGTGACCTCGGTTGGCGGTAACCAGACTAGTTGCGCTTTCCCAAGTCCGTATCACCATAAATATAGCTCATGCAAGAAGTAAGAGAATCAGCCTGCCGGGGCCAAGACGGTTCGTCCACGAGGGACACCATGATCATTTGCAACAAATACACCGTGGATTACATGGAGAACACGACATGGTAGAGAGCCCAAGTTCAATGAACGACGAGATCGAGAGAGAAGGAAACACCAATTTGCCAACACGTGACCTAATCTGACTTCTTGTTCGACGTCTGGCCGGTCGCTTCGTTGTACTTTGTGGCAAGACGGTCATATTCTTCTGCATTTTGCGCGGCTTTCTTCTTCATAATCTCTGATGGTCCCCACTGGATAAGTGAATAATGTGAGTGGAAGAGCGGATATACGAACCGAGGTCACGATTCTTGGCTTCGCTCTCTTTCAATTTCTTCTTGAGTTGCTCGATTTCCTTCACTTGGTCACTGGACGCGACGTTGTTCTTGGAGATGGGCGCAGTCTGGTAGTCGTATTTTCAAACAGGCCTTACAAAGAAAATCGACTGGAATACTTGCCGCCTTTTTCAACTTGGCGTACTCTTCCTGCGTTTGGATGAGGTCAAGCGCGATGGAGAAGGTGCGTGTCAAGACCAAGGAGAGGAACAAACAGAACCCTGTGAGATACATATTCCGCTGAGCGCTTCGAGAGGCAAGAACACTTGTGAGGAAGCGCGTCAACTGCACACTGCGATGGCTTACTAGAACCTGCGCGCAGCGATGGTGGATTCGGTGCGGGCGTCATGGACGGTATGGTCTGCACGGGCTAAATCCAATTCTGCGGTGACGCGGAACATGCGCTGGAGGGCATCCAGGAAGAGAATGCCCACGAAGCTAAGTGAAACGCAGTGTGAGCGAGCGACGGCTGGGAAAGAACACGGGTATACATGAACGATATCTTGAGACCATAAGCAATTTTTGCGACGATGGGACTCTCAGAGAGAAAGCGAAATAAACCTTTGCGGATGGTGTATGGAAGCGGGAACACGAGGATGCAGAAGGTGACCATCTGGAGAGGTGAGGGTGCGGATTTGACTAGGAGATTGGACATACCTCTGCTGCGAGGAGCATAAACGTGAGTGAGTAGCTGTCGAGGCGGGTCAGACGAGCAGCGATTCTGTCCAGACGGGACTCACTAGATCGTCATGGTCGTACACGTTGTCGCTCTGCCAAGATTGCGCAGTGGCCAACTTCTTAGCGTGGTGCCACGTGACGTCACCCACCCATGGATTATATAATTCATTCCCATCTGCGACGCGTCACTGCAGCTCAGGTCGTTCTTCAGAATCAGTGCAGTCATGGCCCCGTTGGGAGTACACATCAAGCATGCAGGAAAGACCTACGACGTCCGCCTCGACACTGATCTCCCCCCTGCAGCGTTCAAGGATGCCGTCTATCAACTCACCGGTGTGCCGCCCGACAGAATGAAAGTCATGATCAAAGGCGGCATGCTCAAGGTCTCGCTCTCTATCTCTCGTCTGCTCCCACAAAGCGTCTCACGCGACGCTTTTCCGTATTCAGGATGATACAGACTGGAAAAAAGTCGCTCCGAAAGTGGTGGGTGCTCGCAGCACGCATATATAGTCTCACGCGTCTTGATCAGACGACTTAGGGCCAAACATTCACCGTAATCGGTGCTCCGGGTGAGCTGCCAAAGCCCCCGGAGAAGCCCATCGTATTCCTCGAGGGTGAGATCAAGGGATGCTTAGCCCACGTATGCTCATCTAATCACCTCGTGTATGCGCCAGATATGGATGATGCAGAGATGGCAGAAGCGGTAACCCACATCCTTATCCCCGGAGACGATCCCCTAACCCGTCTGTAGCTCGCACTGCCCGTTGGGCTCAAAAAGTAAGAATTGATCATCTCAACTGTCTTGCCAATAATAATATCATGCTAGTCTCGGGAACACATGTTACATGAACTCCACTGTGCAAGCCATGCGAGCAATACCAGAACTTCGGATCGCCTTGAGCACGCAAGTTTCACACCATCACTATCTTGTCTTCTATCTGACGTCTACCTTGCAGATCCTCTCCCTTGGATGTCCTTCCCAGAGCTCTGCGCGACCTATATTCGAACATGTCCCGCACCACCGATAGTGTCATTCCCAACACATTCTTGACCGTCCTCAGGCACGTTATCCCCCAGTTCAACGAGCTTGACAGGTCAAAGTCCGGTCCGACGATGAGCTATGCCCAACAGGGTAACATCTTCGTGGAGCTGATCACTCCTGCATGGTATTGATTTTCGTTTTAGACGCGGAAGAATGCTGGACTCAGATGACCAATGCGCTCAAGGACGTCCCAGGAATTGATCCATCCGGTGCTTCTGTTGCAAGTAAAAGATTTGTCGATCAGTTCTTGGCGGGCGAGATGCGTCGAGAGTAGGTCACCTCACCTAACCTTGCACATATGCCGACCCCAATCGCAAATTTAGGTTCAAATGTGACGAATCCCCCGAAGAACCATCCGTCGCCTTAGTCGAACGCGTGCTCAAAATCGAGTGTAACATCACCATCTCGACCAACTATATGCACACAGGTATCATGGACGTGAGTCTCTCCCGGTAGCAATGACTGTCGTTTGACTACGTTGAGCCTGATCTACGACCAGTCTTTAAATTCCAAGCTCACGAAGCATTCTCCCACTTTGGGTCGTGAAGCTACTTACAGCCAGATATCTCGCTTGTCTCGGCTTCCAAGTTACCTTACAGTACATATGGTTCGTTTCGAATGGCGTCGTGATATTGAGAAGAAGGCGAAAATCATGGTCAGCGGCGCGCCTCATCATACTGCTCATTTGACTAAAAGTCTGTCATTTATCCGTCCACAGCGCAAAGTCAGATTTACAACTGAATTCGATGCATCGGATATCGTCAGCCCGGAGTTAAAGGACAAGTTGAACCCTGTTTCTCGGCGCCTCAAAGAAATCGAAAAGGAACGGTCTGAGAGGAGGAAAGTTCGGAAGCGGACCAAGAACGCGCCGCGAGCGAGTGCGCCTGCTCCCCCGCCCGCCGCAGAATCTAGTACGAATGTCGACGAGCCGCCAGCCCCCTCGACGGCTGGCGAGTTGGAAGACGAGAGCGTGTATCGTGCCAGGGAGCTGAGCGAGCTTGAGGCGCTTGTTCACCCAGAGTTAAAAGCTGATTTCGGATGTAGTGTGACAGGTCTGTATGACCTCGTTGGTGAGTCTCATTTTGCATCCGGCGCGAGATGGGTTGATGCTGACGGAAATTGTATGATGGTCAGCCATCGTGACGCACAAGGGTGCGCAAGCTGATGCCGGTCATTATATTGGATTCGCGAAGAAGAGCGTGTTCCACGGCCCTCAGTCGTCCGTCGCGGCCGCATCTGGACAAGCGTCAACGTCTGAGAAGCAGTTTGACGAGGACGACGAAGATTGGTACAAGTTCGATGATGACAAGGTGTCTATATTCCCAAAGGAAAAGCTGTCGACGATCGACGGTGGAGGTGAAGACTCGTCGGCATATGTGCTGTTGTACAAGAGCAAATCGCTTGCGTAGGTCTAGCATGATGGGCTAGAAGTATATCAACTATTTGTATCCTTTCCCAATCAGGGGGTAAAATGAGACAGTTGTATGCGGGTTATCATTGTGAGTGGATGAAACAGATCAGTGAAGGGGACTACGACAATATTTGGAACATGGTTATGGAATGCCATTTGATTTTGGGGGTGGATGCATATCGGCGTCTTCATCTGGACCGTCCAGGTCGTCTGCCGAGGGTACTGCAGCAGACGCAGCAGCACCAGCAGCGGCAACGCCCTGTGACGGGGACACGTCCCTAGTAGGGGCATAAGCACGTTCGCACAAGGAACAAGGGACATGGCCGACCATTTTATCTGAAAGCGCGTCACGCGGGGTTTCGTGTTCATGTCCCTGACCAACCTTTCAAACATAATCTTCTGCGGCGGATTCTCCCTCATCTCTTCGTTGTCGTACTCGGTGTTCTGGTAATACCCTACGCGGACGAATTCCTGGTCTTTGTACGAGCCAGTGAGTATGAGTGCCGCGACGCCGAGGGCGTCCTCTGGGGGTATTTTTGAGGGGTCGGGTGGAAGGCCCTCAAAGTCAAAAGAGTTGACGCCGACAGGGACGGGTCCTACGAGACAGTCGTCCAGTTCCTGATCGAGTTCTTCGTTTCCGGGCGACGAGACGTAGATGAGTCTCCATTCGAGGTCTGGTGAGATGTCAGTTGGTGAATGTTGTGGTATGATGGGGTGGCGTTTTACCGTCCTTGAGCAGTGCGATGCACTCAAAGGTGACGCGGAATTTGTATGGATCGAGGAAACGCGCGGGGTTATTGAGAAACTCAACGTTCTGCTGAGTGGTCAGCTTGTTTTTTCGCGGTTGGTGTGTTGAATGGACGTACGCGTATCGTGACGATGGACATGTCTTCGAGTCGTTTACAATCTGCTGGCTACGCCGAAAGGGTGTACCACTTGTACAAGGGTCGTGTAGCATCACGTGAGAATCTGTTGTCACGTGACTCGACGCTTTCTTTTGTTTCCTTGTGCTCCTTATTTCGCGTCCGACGTCGACGTCCATCCAACGCTGCCAACGATAAACACGACGACAACGACGACGACGACGACGACCTCGTCTCTACCACCCAAGGCTGCAGCGTACTCGTGCAACTTCGCCGACACCGACGCCTTCGCCAGGCATTTTACGACCCGCATTCGATTTCCCTGTCTCAGTTCTAAGGTTCTTGTTCTTCGTCCAGGGGTGAAGCATACTTTCGACAATACATCTTGTTCCATCCGTTCTTTAACTCCTTTCTCGCGTTTTCCTCACCTGCATGATATCGCTTTAACGTTGGACTTCTTCATCAAACGTACATGTCAGAGATGTCTACGGATCTCGACGACCGGTCTTCTCCAACTACGCCCGTCCTTTCACTTGGCCCTGACGCCACTGTATTACTACCGACAGCATCATCATCATCATCCTTAGACAACGCTACCACCGAAACAATAATGGAAGCATCAGAAACAATAACGCAATCAACATCTTCGGCATCCAGACCTTCATCACTGCTCCTCTCCGACTCTCCCCCCCATCTCATCCTCCCTATACCCACTCCCTCCCTCAACAAATCACAATCCTCGGTTGTGTTTTCTCATGCCATCGTCACGTCCGAAGACGATTGGAGTTCCCTGCCACCCGAAGTGGGCACAGCAGACATTTCCATTGCGCGTAAGTAACTCTGCATTCTACGCCTCTTTTCCTTTTTGTCTTTTTCGTCCTTTGTTGGATCTTGTTAATGAACCAATATTTTTCGCCTTTGTTGATATGCATGCTAAACCAACCTGGGATCATCTTTCAGCCGATGGAAGCTTTGTCGAAACTTCGTCAGGGCCTGCTGCGAGGGAGCTCAAAAGACGATATGACCAGTACTTGGGTGTTGGTAAAGACGTACGTTCTCCTTATGCGATCACTGCGTTCGTCAACCAGCACGGAAAACAAATGTATCGCGTCGGGTCAGTGATGAATTCGTGTCCTTGTTCTTCGAGTGAACTGATATATGACAATTGAACTAGACGCCGTGATGCGATCGCACCAGCTGCAGAAGCAGAGTCGAAAGCCCAAAAAGTGTCGACCTCTATTGACATGTCCCAGGCACACGGCCGTTCATTTAGAAATAGATCACGTATGAGCGTGCATAACATCCTCACGCAGAACATTCTCAAGCCTGTGGCGGCTCCCAAGTTGACCCCCACACAAGACGTGGGTACAACACGGAAGTTACTCAGACGCACGAAATCTATCCCGGACATGTTTGGGGTTGCGATTGGTACGTCTTTCGCCGAGTCCCCCTCGAGGCAGCCTACACCTACGGGTCGCACCCATTCGCATAGCGTAACGGGCGCTGATATGCCCCGTTCGCTCCCCTCGGAGATTCCGCCTGTGGACCAACCCAAGTCCACCGGTGACATCTTTGGCGAGACGATGCAGTGGCCTAGTGGTTCCGTTCCCTCTTCGCCTTCTGTATCTGGATTCTCTGGGGGTGGTTATATCACAAATCCCTTCGGTTCAGGGATCACTTTCGACTCGCCCACTCCACGGGGTGATCCGGTATTCCTTCCCCTACCTCGCGCTCTCCGCGAAATGCAGTCTTTCGAGTCTGGCCTTACTGCGCGTGCCGACGACATGATGCGATATGTTGGAAGTGGTCCACCATCTCCTCCGGACGTTGATTCCACGCCCAAGTTCAACCATGCAGACTCGTCGTCACCGCAGCCTCGTGTTGCTGTCTCCCCTTTTGGTGACGACTCTTATATCCCACCGCCCGATCCTGCACTTGCGCCACTCCCGGAAACGAGCATGCACTCGCGGTACTCCCCCGAGGTATTCGACGTGCTACAAACCTACCGTGGTCTTCCCCTTTTGGATCGTTTATGTCCCGATTCTGCGGGAGAGACGACCATCAAGATGTCACTGCGTGCAGATGACAGCGCGACCCCACGCGACGACCCTCGGTTCGTCATCTGGGGAGAGATGTATTTGACTTCCGACGTAGACACGGATGAAGTCTCCCTTTCTCAAGGCAGTCGTACTGGCGTATCCTCCCCTACTAGTTCTCGCCGTGGAAAACTCTCCGTCGACATCCCTAGCTTGCGTATCTCGATAGATGACCCGAATCCCAACGCGGACAGCCGTCGCGTTCTCCTGGCCGCCACCATCGAACGTTGGATCGCTCAATTGACTTCCGATTTCAATTACGACGAGCTTCTCAACTTCTTCCTCACCTACCGCACCTACATCTCTGCCGTCGACCTTTGTCATTTACTCATTTGTCGATTCCATTGGAGTTTGAGTGCCCATGCGACGAAGCAGGATGATTTGGCGAGGAAGATCGTAAGGGTTCGGACGTTTGTCGCGATTAGGTATTGGCTGTTGACATTCTTTGTGATGGATTTCTTGCCCAATCGGGAGTTGAGGTTATTGTTGGCGAGTTGGTTGAACACGCTGGTCAAGGATCCGGTGCTGAAGCGACACCAGGATGGGTTGGTGAGTTTGGCCTTCTAGGGAACGATTTGTTGCCTTCGTGATCGATGCTAAAGCAGTGAGCTCGCAGAGTATCGTGCGCAAGTTAATCAAGGTTGTCAAGGACTGCAAGGAGGCGCATACCCGCCGTCGTTATGGCACGTCCTCTGCGCGCCAGAGCATCTCGACCAAGCCGCGGCCGACGCACGTCCTCGGAGAAAAATTTGCCGAGGCGATTTCCAAAGACCAAGACGACTCTGACGTGGACCTCGATTTCGCGCCAGAAGAGCGCGTATCGGTATTCCTTGGGAGTGGTGGAGAATCAGGGAACGCGTTTGCGTTTGGGTCGTCAGGTGGTGTGGCATCGCCTCCTAGGGCGAGTGCGATTGCTTCCGCAACGACTGCCATTCTCCAACAGCCCCTCCAGCGGAACATTCTCCAACAGAGTCGAGCCAGCATCTCAGTCGCCCCTGGCGCAGCACCTATTTTGGCTCAATCTCCGCCACCTATCACTTTCCCGCAGCGCGCGCTCTCTCGCGTGTTTGTCAAGACGATCGGGCGCCTGGGACGATGGAGACGTGTGTTGAACTCGAGACAAACGGTGGACACGGGTATCGCCATCCCTGCGAATGTGTCGGCGTTTGACCTCGAGCTGAGTGGGGATTTATTGGGCGTGCGTGGCGGTGTGGAGCAATATCTGAAGATGATTGAACCGCCGTCTCCTGTGACATCGCTTGTTGTCAGTGTGGAATCTGAGATGACGTGCGTCGCGTCGCAAGCGGAAGAAGGCAAGGTCCCGAGCATGAGTTCCTCTTCGCACCACTTGCGGTCCGTATCCGAAGTGACCGAAGAAGAAGAAGAACGCACTGAAACAACGGCGACGAGTTACAGACCGGTGTCGCACAAGTCCGCCTTATCTGCGGTCTCGAGTGCGACGTTGTCTACGCGGACCTACTCTACGGAATCGTTGGGCTCGATCCTGTCTTCGCGGTCGAAACTCAACCCATTAGTGGCGCAGGTGCAGGCACAGCCGCCGTGGCGGTTTGATGTGGTGTCGATTGACGAGCTGGATTTGTCGGATACGTCTTCGGAGTTGCACGGGGAGAATGCGAACGTGACTCCGCCGCCTGGGTTGAGGAAGGTGCTACGGAAGCTTCCTTTAC
Organism: Butyriboletus loyo; assembly: GCA_038093515.1. Lineage (NCBI taxonomy): Eukaryota > Fungi > Basidiomycota > Agaricomycetes > Boletales > Boletaceae > Butyriboletus > Butyriboletus loyo. Next base: position 47,588 of record JBBPSI010000094.1, read on the forward strand.
GTCGGGATTTCGAGTTCATACGGAGGTCGGGTGAGAGCGTGTCGTCGATGGGGATACGGTCGCGAGATTCGGTCGCGTCCGAGAACTCAGTAGCCTCGCTTGGTGGTGGGGGTCTTGGGAATGGGATTCAGCAGTGGCAGGTGAACGCAATCGTCGATTCGCTGGGCGACGATGGTGAAGATGGGGGTGTAGACGAAGCGTTGAAACGTCTCGAGGGTCAGATCAATCCTCAAAGACGAAAGGAAAATGCCCTTAAAGTCGATGGATGGGTGCGGACTATCCAGGAACGTATGGCAGCAGGCGACTTTGGCAACGAACGTCCGCGGTTCTTTGACGGGGACGAAGACGAAGACGATACGTATGATATTGATCAGCACGAGACGGGGTCCATGAGGCAGAGCTTCTCGGTTAACCGAGACTCGTTCCCTGAGATGCTATCCCGGATTACGATCTCGGTGGCCTCGGAATCAGAAGACTGTTTCAGCTCTGCACCTGCTTCCGGGTCGTCGCTCGGGTTTCCTCTGACACCGGTTGATGCCGTGGCGTCATGGGGACTTGGCTCATTGATGAGAGGGACGGACGCGAAGCCTACACTGGAAGACGTGGTTCCGATGGAGATTTTGCAGAGTCGAGTGTCTTCTCGACCGTCGACGTCGCATGGTTCTCCGATGGGGGGAACTCCTCTGGCGCCGACCCCTGTACCTGCTACGCTTACGTCGCCCACGAAGGTCCTCACGCCGACGGGTCGTAAATCGCATCGATCTTGGGTGTTGAACTTCACGGTGGATGTGTTGGCACAACATTTCTCCATGATCGATCGAGAGTTGTTCATGGGGATCAAACCCGAGGAGCTCATCATGGATGATTGGATGTCGTGTCAAGAAGTCAACGTGCTCGACTGGGCACAATACCTCAAAGAGCGAGCGCAGTGGAAAGGGGAATCGCGAAACAGTGAAAAGACGAGCGCGCTGGCTGTTGTCCGGGGCCGTTTCAACTTGATGGCCAATTTCGTCGTTTCCGAGATCGTGTTGACGCCACCTAGCGATCGACATACGCTTGTGGCCAAGTTTGTCCGGATTGCGTTCGTACGTCTGTGGATTTGGTTGGGCGACGTTGTGCTCACTCTGATCGTCTACAGAAATCGTATAGTCATAGCAACTTTCATACATTGGCTGCCATTCTTGCAGGATTGCGGAACGAGTGGGTCAGCAAGGCTATGCATCGACACTGGGGTCGTGTGGGTCCATGGGAGATGCAGATCTTTCAAAAGTTGTCGCAATTTGTGAACGCGGAAGACGATTTCAAGGCGATGCATGAAGCTATCTCGGCTATGGTGGATGCGAAGCCGATTGACGTGCGTTCGCACGCGTCGACGATCATGAGTAATAGTACTTCGGACTCGCAATCGTGGAGCAGGTCCACTGAAGGGAGCACGCCGTCTGCCTGTGTGCCCTTTATTGGTGAGTGTCGCTGGGGGTTGTCGCGTCCGTTTTGGGGGGAACGCTGACGGTTGGGTTCTAGGTATCTATCTCGCTCAGCTTTATCGATATAGCAAGCTCCCCGACCTCGTCGATCCGACGGCACCCAATGAACCTGTTTCCATGGACTTACAAGGCGTCAGCTTTGACTTGCCCTGTCTTCCCGAAGTGTTTGATTCTCTTCCGGTGCTCCCATCGTCGATGCAACTCGAGCCGCTGATCAATGTGCACAAGCAACGGTTGATTGCTGGGGTGATCAAGGATCTGGTTGCGGGACAACACCTCGCGAGCCGTGTGCAATTCACGATTGACAAGAAGTTGTTTCAAAAGTGTCTGCGGATAAGAGGGTTGGAGTCGGAGGTGTTGCATCAGGTGTATAAGATGTATTGTGATCCGACGTCGAGGCCGCTTCCCTTTCTTGCATTGTAGGAGGGGAGGTTTCTATTCGTTTTCTGTTCGTTTTCTGTTCGTTTTTTCCATGCTACGCTCTTTTTTGATCGTTTGATGATGTCTGCATTTTTTTCCCCTTCTGCTTTGGAGTAGATGTAACTGGCCAGGCTGTATCTATTTTGTATCGTGGATTTGCTGTCCCTCCTTTCTTTGCTTTTTCTCTCTTCCAGTGACCGGATTCAGAAATCGGAAACCAAGTTGAATCGCGACTTGTACTACAGTACATACCTCAGTCCTGAGTCTAATCCAAGAAGATGGATACGGACCCAGAGTATAGAGCTATGTACGATATGACTTTTGATAGGGTCTGATGCGCCTGTAGCGGGACGAAGTGTAACTACGGGTTGGGTCTGACTCTTGGATTGTCCTTGGTGAACGTGTTCCCTTGTTGTTCCAAACCTCCGTCACTGACCCAAGCCCAATCTCCCGCCTGATTCAAGTTGCCTACGGCTCGAAATATCTCCCCTCTGACAACCTGGGAAGACGATCACTCTCTTCCAAGAGAGCAGGCACTCGTCGGAGCCGTTGTCGCAGCTGCACGCGTCTTTGCTAATGTCGCTAGCGAAAACGTTCGGCAGAATGCAACCCGGAGGTAAGTGTTTCCGTTCTGTGTGATAATTTCACGCTCAAGATTCTAAACACGCCTAGACGTCCGCGTGTTCCTCATTCGCGCTCAAAATACCGCGGTAATCGTCTTCCTGGAAGAGTCTCCTCAGTCGTTGCACCGCAGTGAGGTGACCCACTCTCCGAAACCTGGGTGTTTGGCGTTGACTCCACGAACGATCTGCTGGACGAGACCCAAAACTGGGTACGCGATCTCAGGCTTCTCGGTGTCGAGCCCGAGCTCTTGGAAATCGATATTGTCTACATCTGCGTAAAATGCACAGATCTCGGTGGCAGCGTCTTTGGGAATGATGTCGAGATATCCTCGCACGCGAGCGAGATGGCCCTTGAAAAGAAGCTAGTTTTCGGTTCGTGTTCCGAGTCTGACCAGATGGAGGAGATATCCGGGGCAGAGAAGAGATATTCGGGCGAGGCATGTTCGAGGGTTACTTGCCTCCCGAGGGTTCTGTCACGCAGAGTAGGATCCGGAGGCGCGCCCAGGGATGAGATGTCCACCGTGTTGGAGTGGATGGCTCCCGCACATCGAGGAAAGGGCACTGTTGCGATTGCATCGTTTAGGGTTTAGGCTAAATCAACTTCGTCCGACCAGGTTATGTGCTTCAAACGAAGACGATGAGTTGACAGTACGCACACGAGATGGAAGTACAGGACTTTCGGTATCGTCACCATTCGCGCAGCAATTAGACCAATGTGTGGTATGCCTCGATGATGCTCACACACGTGGTACAGACAAACTTGTTTCCGAGCGCCGTCACATTGAGTCCAAAGGTCACCAAGGATCGCTTGGCGCAAGGTATGTACCGCTTACACCACATTCCACTGACCTGATCGTTTGTCGCTCGTAGGTTGCATGCAGATGCGGATACTCGGACATGGACATTCCATCATGTTTTTCGCACCCCTTGAAGTTGATCGACGCATCCGCTGTCATCGACACCATTGGTATCCTACACTGGGCTATACGTAAGACATGACATTCAGCAACGGGCGCCTTGTTGGGTACAGCAAGGATTGGATCATGCATCTCGATATGCTGCTTGGACAAGCTTATGCAAAGACCAGTGTCCCCAGAGGCGGTTCCAGCTGGCAGCAAAGAGGTTGGAAGATCATTATGGGCCCCATAATACTTCTCAAAATCCTGCCTTGCTGGCCACTTCGAACATTCGCCAGCGTCACATGGAGCTCGGTTTTGTTGCTCCGTGATGTAAGCATGGATGAAGAACAAGAGCGAGAGGTCATTCATGAGGCTGAACACGGACGACACCTGGAATGGCCACTGAGAGTGCCCCCAGCGAGCCATTCAGTCCATCAAGATGTCACTACCTTTGTAATTGCAGGCGTCATTCCTACAAATATCAACGCTTTCCGTCCAGCTTTCGAGACACTCGATGCCATTTCCGCAGCTACCAACGAAGCGCACGTTTGGAGTCCATTTCTACTGGCGACGACGGACTTTCAGAAGACCGTCAACTCGTCAGGAAATTAAGATGAGTACCCGCGCCCTATGCAGTGGGTTGTTTCCAGGGAAATATATGGCAATGAAGTGTTTGTCATTTTGAGCCCTTACGAAGCCAACCATTTGATACCGGATATCGGGTCGAGCGACAAGGTTCACCTCCATGTGTGCGCCCCTTGTATCACCAAGTCCATGAAACCATGCGACGACCTTGCCTTGTATAGCACCCCCATTGTTCCTACCGAGTGGACTCCTCCTTGCCTTCTTATGGATCAGTTGAATGTGTTCGCTGGGCGGCTATACCTGAAGGACTACGAGATATACATCCGATTGTGTCGGTTCTTTTGCGTGTACGCAAGGCACTCGCGAGGCGAAGTGGGGATTGAGGTTGGGTCTGATGGGTTCATCTCGCCGAGGAATCGTCCAAGACATTTGCAAACCATGCCCACATTCCAAAATTCGCCCATGGCTTCGGTGAGGACATTGATCGTCTTTCGCTGGAAAGAGATGCTCAACGAGCAAAGCGCATTATCAAGGAGGTGCTAACCAAGTATCGATACCCAGAGGCTATGTCTTTGATCTCCCTTACTATAGACCACAACAGTTTTCGATATCAAGCTTATTTTGTAGTAAGAGAATCATTCAGAAGGATCCTTGTGAGATTCGCTTGCGTGTTGCAATCGTGAAGCATCGCACGTAACTTGTGATACCTCGAAAAGGTGTCTGCACGAACTTTTCCTTGCCACTACAGCCTGGTTGGTAGATTATCTTCCGGCTGAAAATATTCCCGAGGCTGGCTGACGTCCTCGAGGCGACAATATGCGTACTATTACCATCCAAAAAGCTTCTGGATGTGATCCCCGGACATAAGCTATGTGTCGTCCGACTGGTACTGGCGTTGCCCCACTGATACAAGCAGTCAGAGATTTGAGGGCAGACTATTTGAAACATTCCGTGTACGTGATTTCGGCCGACACCAACCCACTGCCCTACTTTACTGCGGCTGCCAATCGGCTTTGAAGGATCATCACTACGGCACAGAATGGAAAGCCGATGATGAACTTGCAGGCAAAATCACACACTGTGGTGCATCCTCGCGCGATAGCCCTGAAGGCACGAAGAAGACATAGGTTCCGGATCTTCTGCGGAAAGATAAGGAACCTTCCAGTGGGAGTGCAGCGAGGCACATTAATAATTTCTGGGTAAGTCACAGTAGCACGAGGCTGACGAAAGAGGTTAAGTGTCAATGCAGGTCTTCAAACAGGATGCCTGCCGCAGTACGCGTGGCTGAAGAGGAAGTGTTTGGGGGCATACCAACAAAGAATGTAGCAGCCTTGGTTTCTGTGATACGAAGGGAGAAGTATCGAGGAGAGTCATAACGATCACCTACATTACGCAATTTTCCGGCGCTTTGCGAACTTGAAGGAAGTTATGATAGTACCGCGCCAAAATCTCTCCGCTGTCACTCAGGGCGTTTCCGTACTACTAGGCAAATACTCCGTGCCGACTCCGCGCACGAAACGTTTGACTCAATGATGGCAGTCGTGATCACTCTCAGCGGACCCAAAGACTCGTACCCGAATTTGTACAAGTCCAAGTAGTAGCTCGTCCACTGCTTCTCCAGTGGGAGGCCAGACATAACCCGACCGGGTGAGTTTTCTAGTCCACGATACAGTCAATCGTCAAACAAGCACCTTAGAGATAATCGGCCATGGCGGGATTTTCCCTGCGAGTCAACGTTAAGTTGAGCTTCAACAACAATTGGCGAGCGTTGTACCAATGCCCTGAACTGGGCCGGAACCAGGCTGTAGGCAAGCAAGCTGTTCCATCTCGATCATGGCTTTCGGGGTCTCATTGTGGGTGCAGTCCTACTCCGAGGGTGCATGACCATATGACTCTATATCTGCACTAGCCTCGTGCCGCGAATCTGAATAACGGCGTAGGTCCATCCCGTGCTATTCGGGCTCAGACCATCGAATTTAGAACATGTTCTTCGCCACAGATCAACGATTATAGGGATAGAACCTGGTACGTGTGCATTGCTCGTTCCCCCCTCCAAACCCATTCTCATTATCGTTGATCACTCAAATGTCTCACTCTGTCCTTGACCACGGGGACATTCGCACACTGGAATATATCGTTACGCATGTGTTTTTTCCTCTCAAGCTTCCCGATGGGGTTGACCACAGCATCCGCAACGATCGTTCTCTAGCTGGAGCAATCGCCTCTGTTGCACAAATCTACTGTAATCGCGTCGACAATGCCAACCTACCTCAGTGGCATCACATCTCAGGAATGTTGGACAACCTGCAGCTTACTGTCCAGTTTGAAAGCCTGGGCCAGTCCCAGACTACTTTTCAACTTAGAAGCATGAATGTAGGAGGTAAACTTTCGAGCCTCCTCCGCATCCTAGAAACTCACAATTCGCAGATATTCGCGCACTCCTTATCCGTGCGCAAAATGCGGCGGTCGTCATCAGAAAGCAGAAAGATGTCACCATCTTCGAGTCATTCGAGGTATCCCCGAAGGCTGAGGATGTGATGGCTACACAAGGAAAGCTCATCTGCTCGTATCCCGGGCCAGCTATCGAGGTCCCCAACGTCATGTTTGAAGACGAGAGCTTTCTTTCCGAACTAGTGAACTTCCTCGTTCACATGAACGACGATGTCCTCGATGCCACTCCAACAACTCAAAAAGCACAGTCTACTGTTGTTGAAACCCGAGACACCACCCACCCGCGTTATATCACCGAGTTGCTTACCGGCATCCTAAGGAGTGTTGGTGGCCCTGCCGACGTTGTTCGGATTAGCAAACGAGTGGGCGATGACGTTGTATGGAACAACTCGGAGTTGCCGTGGCGGCGTTCGTCGCTCTGGCTGGTTATCAGAGTCGTCCTTCAGACATCACTGGATCGGTCCGCTCTCGGGAAGGATGCCTACAAGGAATTCTTGCTATTCTTCATGTGTCGCATTGCGCAGGAAAGGATTTGTGCGGATCTCGCCAATGACGTGCTCCAATGCATGTCAGCCAAAATCAGCAGACGCTTGCGGAAGCTGGGTTCATCGGCGCCAGACTGGCTCTCCCGCACTGCGTTGGAGACATGCGATTCCATCCGATCGACTCTTGAGAGCAGGTGGGAACAGGTACAAGCCGCTCAGCGCGTATCCCCAACCTGGGCCCCGTTTCAGCTCGACCTTACCCGAGACATTCAGCTATCGCTATTGGGCAGTGGCAACTACCTCCGCAGCGCTCTCGCGACTCGCAGCATCAATCCACCAAACGCCCCTTTTAATCCCGAACACCGTCCAAGAGGTACTCTTGATGATTTTCTGTCCTCTGACGGGGCCTTTTTCGAGAAGGCGTATCGTACTGAGCCCCACGTTACCCTCTTCGACGTCGAGCAGGCAGTTGAGGAGGGTATTGACACCTGGGTTGATGGGGTCACGGACAACGACGAATCTTGCATGAAACTGGAGATCTTGGCAAACAAATACTCGTCGAGTGCGCTGAAAACGTACGCGAAGAATCCGGAGCTTCTGTCGGTCATGCTGTTGACCACAGTCGAGCTCTGGGTTGCGCTGGACAAACTAGCTATCAAGGAAATCCCCATGCTCGCAGAGTACTCACCGGAGGTCCCCACAAGTCTTTTGGAGGATCTGTTGGTTTGCAAGACCAAGAGCCTCTGTCGTCTTCGTCGCGCACAGCAATACCTCTCTGATCGCCACTCCCGGTCACAAACTCGGGGGTCGGTTTTTTCTCCGACATCTGATGCAAATAGTTTTGCGGTCCGTTTCTACAGCAGCTCGTCGCATCTCCAGCATCTCAAGATTCGAATCGAGGAAGTAGCGCGGCGTGAAGTTCGTGAAAAGGTTGCTGAACTCGAGAGAGAGAACGCTCGTCATGCCGATCTTCAACGGCAAGCTGCTGACCTGGATCACGAGTACGCCATCTCTTGGAATGGCTTCGAATACCATGTTCGAGGCCGATGCACCAAGTGCAGCCTTGAGAGTGAATATATGAATATGGAGATATCCGTTCACGAGTGGCCGTTGCCCGCTGCGCAGCTCCGTGCCGAGGTCGTCGTGTTCGAATTAGATTGTCCAGTTTCTTTCAACATGTGGCGCACTGCCACATTCAATCTCTTGGTCGATCTCTGTTCCCCATCCATCAAGCAAAAAAAAAACTATATCCAGCTCAGCGAATATACCGCGCTCCAGCCATACCTTGTTCAGCATCCAAGATCGCGGATCTCACTCGCTTCCGACACCAAACCATTCGTTGTCACGCATCATAAGAAAACGTCCATTCCCACCACGGAAGCACAGGTCTGTGTCGCCAATGGGTTGACATTCTATGGCTTCGATAGCCATGCTTGTATTCCTGTCTCGGGCGCATTTGATCGTATCGATATCGACAAGTACTGCACGTACCAGCTTCAAGCCGAATCATACCGGGATTTACAGGAATATATTGGTGCCACCTCCCATACGTCGAACGAAGTCGTGGCGAACCAAAGCGACTGCCACAAGGACCTTTCCATCCATGAATACATGGCATTCGGACACCTGCGCAGTGGCGGCTCACTTCAATGGCTCAACATCTTGCGGGAGCTTCGAGCTCGATCGTTGAGCTTCCATCGTCACGAAGTCCGTTTGTTATTGGCCCAGGCAGTTTCTCAAGTTGGGCCGTTTGCAAATACAGGGTGGACGTGGCATCAAGAGATCCAACAATCGACCTTCTGCTATGCGATTCTAGGAGAGCTCGAGAGCCTCCTCAGGGCTGTCGAAGCAAATTGGCTGGAAGGAGGCACAGTGGATACTATATCATTCTTGGTCCGCCGCGTACTTGCGTCCAGCCCTGATGAAGCTGTCACACAGAAAGCTGTGGGACTTCTTCGTACTGTACGTGGAAAAGTATTCTCTTGGGTACCGGAGCTATCGGCCAAGCTCGCGAAAACACCGGGAGATGAAGAGTTGCGTGGGTTTTTGCGAGATGTCGTCGCTATTTGTCGAAGCACATTCGACGTTGGTCCCTGCGTGGCCCAAAGGCTCCTTCATTCAGCAGAAGATATCCAGGTTTTGCTTTCTTGCGCTGTATTAATCCACGACCACACGCCCAGTAAGATTTCATGCCTTCCTGCATATTCACAGCTGCTCCTTGACCGAGATCGCCGTGCCGCTCTGGCTCTTGAGAGTGTCGTGAGTGACGTCATTCAAGCAGATTCCATCGATAAAGGCATCAACCTTGCGGTTGGCAGGGCTTGGCCCCACTACCGTCCGGGTTCGAAGTGGACCCCATTGCAGAGTCCGAATTCACGCTGGTTCTCATGCACGACCGCATCAACAGCTGACCAGTGTTCGCAAGCGGTACATCTTAATTTACTTGATGGGTTACTGTTGGTCGACGGCAAACCTCTTGGGCGATTACCGATGGAAATTCAGCGCCATCCGCTATACAACATAATTTTCGACGAGGTACGTCGCGCCATGCGCCATGTAACGCAAGTTAATGACTCCTTGTGTAGCAAGTCCTCGACGTCTTACCAAGTAATCTCCGAGGGATGGAATACTCGACACGCAGCATGATCTTCGGTCACCAGGTAAGCGCGCTTTCGGAGGTATAGGATATAACATTGGGGGCTGAAGTGGTGTGCCCAGGTGCATTTTTCTCTCAGAAACAACGGCTCTGATCTGGTGATACAAGCATCTATTGGCCCGGAAATCATCGAGCTCATCCCCCAAGAAAAGCTGAAGGGAGACATTCCGGATGTATTGATTGAGGGACATGCTCATTGGTTAAATATCTCTACATCCGTCATGGAGATCCGCCCTCTCGACAGCCCTTGGGAGAGTTCGTCGGAGAACTGGAAGATGGATTGTATTTCTGGGCAATATCGCATGCGCAAAGGCCGTGAGCTCCTCGTAGACATCCGAAGCCATTCTTGGGCAATGGTGTCGGGCCTCTTGAAACCACTGGACACCCCTCGGTATCTCCTTGTCACCACATCCCCAACCGACTTCGACCAGCCTTTGTCATCATGGCAGCTGTCCGTCGCCCTACCCCGCTATCGTCTATCTTTTTACGTCGATGAGGATGGGGACCTACAATCTCGCAACATCGGGGGCATGGTTTATGACGAGAACCAATCTGTTGGGACTTTGTTCGGGTTGGTCAATCGGCTTGTGCTTCGGCCAAAGCTCAGAAAAAATGACCACGCCGACAAACTTATCCCGCGCTGTGTCCTCATCCCCGATGGCGCAGTTTCGTTCCAGATGGATGGTCATCACGCTCGCATCGAGATCGATATAACACGTGGCCCTGCCCATCGGCGGATCACGTACCAAACCTATAGGATCGATACCGACCTGGGCTGCTTGACAGGAAATGTCAGCTTGATGAACAAGATGTACTGTGCTTATCTGCACGCCCTGACCAGTGGATGCAGCACCGATCCGCTTACAGGGAGGTTGGGTACAGAGGAAGCGTTGTCTATACTCCGGTCAGGTAGCTGCTGGTCGATCATAAGGCTTGATTCTCGCAGCGCAGAGCTCCTGGAGTTGATCGCATCCGTATGTCCCTCACGCACCTGGTACCCGAAACACCTCCAGCGTATGCAGAAGGTGGAGTGGGTCAACCTCCCGGTAAATTCTCAGTATCACGAGTTGTACCTCGTTTCCAAAGCAATCAAGGAACACTACGAAAGAGTGCAATTATTCCATGGCAGCCAGTCGAGCGCTCTCTTTCAAGAATTTCCATCTCATGACGGTCACCTACTAGAGCGCAACGCGCGACGAGCTGCGTATCTACTCCCATCCGAGTTGTCTAGGCAGCCTTCCCAGGGAAGTTTCGATGTCCGGTATCCCTCAAGAGACCTGGTGGAGGTTGGCTCGGGAGAGCATCGCACTTATACCGCGGCAACTGTCGTGCATCGGCAAACCGCCGGTTCAGCCCCTTCATATGATATACTGAACATGATGAAATCATGGACTGGAACCGTGTCCAGGGATACTACTTTGTCTCTCCAATACGACAGATCGTGGTTGGCGCCAAATGTTCCATCGATTTGGCTCAAGGCATACGATCTCTTGCGAGGGAGCGAGGAAGGAAAATGGTTTCAGCTACTGTTCTCACTTCCCGCCATGGCGTATGGCTCTTCGCAACATACCAATTTGGTCCCCATGTTCGTAGCCTTTGCGGTGGATTCACACTTTCGTCTGGAGAATCCACCAGACTATGATTCTTACAACCCCTCTCAAGGATATTGTCTCTGCTCGACCACCCTGCATAGTTATATTTCCGACTGTGCCCACTCCTTCGAACGTAGCCCTGAAAGCACGACACAGGCAGCAATCGACGAAAGTCACCACCACTTACGAAGGCGTCAACTCAAGATGTATAACGACAGACGAAACTTGGACATCGACTCAACAGTTCAGCGGTTATTGGACGCTTGGCCATGCGAGACACCCCCACAGTGCTCACTCAACCCGGATTTATATGATGTGGAAGATTTTACAACCGATATCCAGAGCCACTTCGACAGTTGTTATCGCAATCTCAAGCTCAAAGAGCACATCGCTCGTGTTCAGAAGATTCTGAATAACGTAGACTGCCAGGTCATCCCAACCCCCATTCTTCAATACTCATTCGATCCCTCACAAAGTATTCCCCCTTGTGTCCCGTGGTCATTCACGGTGCACCAGTTATTCGCCCGATCCGCACCACTGTTACAAACACATGATAGATTGCCTCAATACACTACCGACATTGAGAACACCTCGCTCTCTTGTCCCGCCCCGTTGTACCAGCTAGTTGCTACAGCTGAGGACAGCGCGGTAAACCCATTTCAGCGACAATACGTCTCGGCACTCCGCGCCAGTGCAGAATGCTTTGGAACCGAGATGTCCCTTGTAGCTGACGGAGCAACAAAGCTACCTACTACCCTGACACTTTCGGCACACTATGATCGGTGCAGAGCTACTTATATTACGGCTCTTCAGCATCTCAAGCAGCATCTGGAACCGAGAACCCACAGTGAACGAGCCCTTGAGCGGTCGGGGCAATGGCCACGCGTCACCCCACTTACACATTTTCGATCCCTCGCGTCCAACTCACCAATCGTACTCTCCGAGGATTGGAAAAGATGTCTCATAAGGTTGACTCTACTCGCGCTTCAGCTCCAGCGTGCTCGAAGATTGCTTCGACTACACCTTGACAACCTTCATGAAGAGCTGCGCAGGGAGCTGCAGAACGAAGGATGTGATGGTTGGAACGCTGAGTCGCATCCCGACTGGCTGCTAATTCAGGTGTGTTCTCAGGGTCATGGGTGTATATACAGGCTGACACCCCTCGTTCGGCCACGTAGCTGCAAGGCAACTTTTTGGTTCGTCGCGTTCAAGCCGATGTTGCCAACGAGATGATAGCACCAAGCTCGGGTGACAATACGGCCATGCAACTCAATATGGGCGAGGGGAAGTCATCCGTCATCGTGCCTATCGTCGTCGTCGTTCTTGCCGATAGCGATCAACTCGTCCGTGTCATTGTCCCGAAAGCGTTGACAGCACAGATGTTCCACCTTCTTGCGGATCGCCTCGGTGGACTGGTCAATAGGCGGATATACTTCATCCCATTCTCTCGTTCCCCCGAAGTTGATGGTCAGAAAGTGGCCGCCCTTCACAAACTTATGTCGGAATGCATGAAGGAGCGCGGGGTTTTGGTCATCCAACCGGAGCACGTTTTGTCGCTCAGGTTGGTGAGTGTGGAGAAGCAACTGCCACAGGCATCAAATCGTCAACTGGGAAGCCTGTTACTGAAGCTTCAGAAGTGGCTTCACTCTTGCTCACGAGATATTTTGGACGAGAGCGACGAAATCCTTCACGTTCGGTATCAGTTGGTATACACCATCGGCCTCCAACAGCATATGGAAGGCTTCCCCGATCGATGGACCACCACGCAACAAGTTCTCAGCCTCATCGGCAAATATGCGTCTTCCCTTCGAGACCGTTTCCCGCTTGGAGTAGAGTACGAGCGTGGTCCGTCTGGATCATTCCCCCACCTCCGTATCCTGCACGCAGATGCTGGCAAAGAGTTAATTTCATGGATAGTGCAAGATGTTATCGATGGTCTACTTCTGAACTTCACCTTTGGGCGACTCCGCTCGGGCCTCAGGGACGCGATTCGAAGCTTCATATCGTGCGCGGATGTCCCTCCCGAAAATGTCCGGTTGGTGAAGGAGTACTCTCAGCAAAGTCTCTGGGGCGGACTGCTACTGCTGCGCGGCCTCATGGCCACCGGCATTCTTCTGTTTGCTTTCACAGACCGACGATGGCGGGTAGACTATGGCCTTGCCCTAACCCGTACCATGCTTGCAGTCCCATACAGAGCAAAAGACGTGCCAGCACAAAGAGCCGAGTTTGGCCATCCGGACGTTGCCATCATCCTCACATGCCTATCCTATTACTACGGCGGTCTCAACGAAGAACAGCTGAGAGTTTCTTTTGAAATCTTGTTCAAACAGGATGACCCATCCTTGGATTACGATCTCTGGGTTCGAGACTGCCCTGCCATTCCAGAAAATCTGCGGATCCTAAGTGGCGTCAACATCAAGTCGTCCGAACAATGGAAGGAGTCCCTAGTCCCTCTATTCTCACGGAACCGGGCAACAATCGATTTCTACCTTTCGGGTGTGGTGTTCCCGAAAGAAGCCAAAGAGTTCCCTTCAAAGCTGTCGTGTTCAGGTTGGGACTTGGCAGAGAGGAAAGAACGTCTATTGACTGGTAAGTTGAGGATAGGTTCGCTCGATTGCTGAGCTTGCTGGCTCAGCCATATATTAGGATTTTCGGGAACGAATGATGGTCAATATCTACTACCGCTGCACATCACTCAACGTGACCCCGATCATCAGCGAGGGACGAACGCGAAAGTTCTATCATATCTTCTACAGCCGGAAAACAAGCATTACATGTGCATGACGAAAGAGAGTGGCGAGCGGCAAACCACGCGCGAGTTCCTGAATATCCTGGTTGACCAGAAGCCTGAGATCCGCGTGCTATTGGACGTCGGTGCTCAAATGCTCGATCTTGAAAACCATGAGCTAGCCCAAGTATGGCTAGATGTCAATCGAGACGCTTCCGCCGCCATCTATTTCAACGAAGCCGACGAGTTGACAGTACGGACGCGGGATGGAAATACACAACTTTTGATGGCGTCACCATTCGCACAGCAGTTGGACCAATGTGTGGTATACCTCGGTGATGCCCATACACGTGGTACCGACATCAAGTTTCCGAGCGGATTTCGCGCTGCCGTCACACTGGGTCCGAAGGTTACGAAAGATCGCTTGGCGCAAGGTATGTACAGCTTGCGCCAGTTCATTCCGTCGTTCTAATTGTTGGTCGCTCGTAGGTTGCATGCGGATGCGGAAGCTCGGCCACAGACATTCCATCATGTTCTTCGCACCTCTCGAAGTTGATCGGCGCATCCGCTCCGTGGCTGGCAAAGATCCCGTGGTTGCCATCGACACCATGGATATCCTACACTGGGCTATACGTGAGACATGCGACGATATTCAGCAGCGGGCGCCCCATTGGGCCCAACAAGGGATGGATCATACGTCCCGATATGTCGCTTGGACCAGTTTCTGCAACGACCAGCTGTCCCCAGAAGCGCTTTCGGAAACGTGGCTCCAGCCGGAAGCGAAGAGGTTGGAAGATCTCTATGGGCCCCACAACACTTTGAATTCTACCATGTTGGCCACCTCGAACATTCGTCAACGCTGTATCGAGCTCGGGGTTTTGTCGCTCCGCGATGTGAGCATGGATGAAGAACAAGAGCGAGAGGTCGTCCATGAAGCTGAACGCGAACGACAAGTGGAACGGCCGCCGAGAGTGCCCCCAGCGAACCACTCACTCCATCAAGATGTTGTTGCTTTTATAAAGACAGGCGTCGTTCCTATAAATACCAATGCCTTCCGTCCAGCTTTCGAGGCACTCGATGGAACTTCCGCAGCTACCTACGAACCGCACGTTTGGAGTTCATTTGTGTTCGTAACGACGGACTTTCAGGAGACCGTCCGCTCGTCAGGAGAGTTAGACGAGTACTTGCGTCCTGTTCAGTGGGTTGTTTCCGTGAAAAGATATGGCATTGAGGTGCTCGTCATTTTGAGCCCTTATGAAGCCACCCACTTGATATCAGATATCAGAAGGAGCGACGTTGTCCACCTTCATGTATACACACCCCGAGTTATCGGATCGATGAAACCATGCGACAACCTTGACTTGTACAGCACCCCCACCGTCCCCACTGGGTGGACTTCCCCTCGGCTTCTTATGGATCAAGTGAACGTGTTTGCTGGGCAGCTATACCTGAAGGACTACGAGACGTACATCCGACTGTGTCGTTTTCTTTGCGTGTATGCAAGGGACTCGCAAGGCGAAGAGGGGATTGAGGTTGGGTCTGATGGGTTCATCTCCCCGAGGAATCGTCCAAGACATCTGCGCACCATGCACACATTCCAAAATTCGCCCATGACTTCGGTGAAGACATTGATGACCCTGCGTAGGAAAGGGATGCGCTTTGCACTGACGCACATGGGGAAACTTCTCGATGGACGGCTACTTTTTGAAGACGACTTCCATGGTCGTGACGAGGTGCGTTTCAATGATTTACCTCTTGGTTGGCAGTCCGGGGTGATTGACGATTCGGAATGTTACTATTGTCCAGAATGTGAAGAATGCAATGATGGTGAAGTAGGGCTTGAATTTGATTCGTAGATGATTTTCCTGGTTGTATAGATCCTTCGAGCGTACCTCTTTTTGTAAATGTCCTATTATCTTTACGAGTCCTTGAAGTCACTTGGGCTGATCGGATTCAGCAGTCGGAAACCAACTTGTTGAATCGCGGCTCCGTCGCTTCATCATGCATATTCAACTTGTCTCGACAGTTCGACTCTTTGGTCTGCCCACTACGAGACACTCACTGGTACATACCCGGGTACCTTCCAATCCAAGATGGTGATACGAAATACTCAGCCAATTCAACCCGGAGTATGGACGGGCTGCGTCTGAATTAGATTGTCCTTGGTGAACACGAAGTTACTACTAGCTTATATTGTTCCAAACGTCCATTGACCCAAGCCCAATCTCCAGCCCGATTCAAGTAGCCCAATGTATACGACTCAAAATATCTCACTGGAGTACATTATCATTCGTATCTTTTGTGGGGCCCCTCCGGTTCCCTGGGGAGGACGGTCACTCTCTTTCAGGCGAGCAGGCACACGTAGATGTTCGCGCGTTCCTCATTCGTGCTCAAAATGCGAAGCAGCAGGACTCGACGTTGCATTCAGCCTTTGAGGCATCCCCGCAGGCAAGCTCCGTGATTATGATGCGGGGAAAGCTCATATGTTCGTATCCTGGACCGGCCATCGATATTATCAACGACATCTTCGACGATGCTGTCTTCCAATCCAAACGCGCCCACTTTCTTGTTCGCGTGGATGAAGGCGTGCTTGATGTTGTCACGAGAAAACTCTTGCCGGAACACCCCGCCATCGAACGTCGGGACATCACCGACCCGCGGCACATCACCGAACTGTTTACTGGCATTTTTCGGGGGGTCGGTCGCCCTGCTATTAGTGTCGTTCGCATCACCAAGCGCATCGGCGAGGATGTGGTCGTGTCGAGGGATTCGTTGATACCTTGGCGGTGCTTCTCGCTGTGGCTCGTCATTAGGGTTGTCTTGCAGACCACCCTGGAGTCGGCTCCTCCCGGATGCGATTCCTACAAGTTCTTCTTCTTCTTCTTCTTCCTCGCCAGACTTTGAGACGGAGGATGAGCGGCGGGGCATGGTCGTAGTTGGCGATGCAACCTGCCGCGCTCTACGGAGTTGCTTCGAGGACCAATACTATGAACTACCTCAGATCATTCTGCAAAAGTGTGTCCCCACCTGTACCAGCTCGCGATAGATACCGGATTTCGCGAACACGTTTGTCCACCTCCTCAAGCTGGATCAAAATGACCCGGGTACTACTGGCCGGTGAAGCGTCACACGGTGGGTGAATCATTCGTTGCGTCCCATCGAGATTAGTAGTCCAGTTGGTGTGACGGTGCAGGGGTGGTTGGGAGGAGTCGGGTTGACGTCGGGTCGGTGTCGAGTTGGTGTTGAGTCAGCGTTGGGTCACTTCAAGTCATCGCATTCCATTATGTTGTCCATCCTGGCAGGTCCATTGGGCATTCCGTTGACCATCCCTGCTCTCTACAGATCCACGCTCAACCATCTTGACTGACAACCCCAAGAGAATTGTGCAGGTTCGCACAACAAGCGCAATTCGTTCCAGTAGAGGCCGCCTTGTCGTCCGCACACAAAGGCTCAAGCAACTTCGTTGGCACTCCTTCAGCAGAGATCGTACACGCCATCATGCACGGCCCGTCACCCCATCTTGGGCGGAGGATCATCATCACTGCCTCAAAGACAACCCCCCCTTTTGTAAGACCCAGATTCTTCATCGCTTCGGAGTGCACTTCCAAGCCAGCCACAAGATCAGCCGTGTTTCAGCGTGGCGTACGTCAACTTGGATATCTCCCGTAACACAATGGATTCAATCTACCACGGTCCCGGCGAGCGCTCGTGGTTTGCTACCATTGCCTCGTACAGCGCTCTGGAATAGGAGCGCACGCAGGCAGCCATGACAGTAATGCAGGTACATGAGATAGGGTTGCGCTTCTGTGGCGTCGTCGAGGATGATCCACGTTGGTTATAAGAGGGCTCAGACGGTTCTCCCACTTCGGTTTGCATGAGAAGTTTGACGTCCGCCTTGAACTTAGGACACGTCCCTGTCAAGATAGCAAAGAACTCGCCGACTTCAGAGATACCATCGCGTTCTGTGCGCCAGGAAATCTTGGGAACTGGGAGCCCGAGATTGAAGCCCAATGTGATAGGGACAACCTGTTGGAGTTGCTGCGAGCAGTCGTCGTTGTGGCGGCATCTCGGTAATCTCCCGAAGCGAGGAGGGGACCATCTCGAGTATCGGCGCTACCCGCACGACAGTTGCAGTATCTGTTGCGTCCCGTGCCCAAACTGCGGTAAACTCCAGCCACCCGGTTGTTGGAAGTGTCACCTCAGTTGTTGCACTGCAGTGAACCCACTCACTGAAACCCTAGTGTTTGGCGTTGACTCCACGGACGATCTGCTGGACGAGACCCAAAACTGTGTACGCGATCTTCTCGGTGTCTCGCTCGAGCTCTTGGAAATCGATATTGTCCACATCCGCGCAAAATACACAGATCTCGGCGGCAGCGTATTTGGGAATGATGTCGAGATCTCACACGCGAGTGAGATGACCCTTGAAAAGAGGATGTTTTCTTTCCGTGTTCGGTCCGACCAGATGGAGGAAATGTCCGGGGTAGAGAAGATGGACATGTTCGAGGGCTACTTGCATCGCGAGAGGGGCGTTGCACTATAAGTTACCCAACAACTCTATTCTTTGACTCGGTCCCCTAATAATGTTTTCCCAAGCAAATAGATGGGCCGTATATCAAGCAGTTGACCATTGTTCGTCTACCTCGCCAGTCACCCAGTAGGGTACATAAGCCCCCTTGCGTCCAGCCATCATTTCCCAGTTACGACGTACCAGACACGATGAGTGAGTACTCTTCTCGACTTTGTATCTAGCGGTTGCATTTCATGACTCATTTGCTGCTCGTTAACAGGTCAAGTTAAATTCTGGATTCTTTTTGGCAAAAAGCTGGTGTTTGTTCCAGCTTAGCTTGATGACTTGCTCGTCACATTCTTTGTAGATCTTCGCCAAAATGTCAACGCGCCTCGACATATTCCTGCCCAAAATTTCCTACGAGGATTGATTACAGGTTCTACCGGCTGAAAAAATCAGTGGCGATCATCACGGATGACAGTGAGGGCGATGGTGAAGGCTACGATGAACAGCAGGACACTGCCAAAGGCCCGATAGACGTTGTTAAGCAGGCCTGCTTAGCGAAAAGTAACAGGGTGCGGGTCAGTTTCACAACAAGGGTTCGCAAGCTGGCGAAGACGTTTGCCCGCGACCATGTTTATTTAATCATTGACTTTCCTGATCGCAAGTGTCACCGACCTTTATGCTCCGAGTGGTATGTGTCGCTAACTGCGTTGTCCCCGATGATCAAGGCGTTTTTGAGAATGTTTTACACAAGATGAATTGCGAGCCCGAATTCATCCCATGGGGATGCGAACTCTTATTTTCAGCAGTACTCCAACTAACTCATGTGCCCCATCATCCTAACCTTGCCGCGATCGTAAACAAGAGCGGTGATGAGCACGGATACCTCAAGTTTGTACAACGAAAGAGGAAAGTTAACGTTCTACGATACCTCACCAAGATCGAGTCCCCGTCCAACCATACCATCTCTGGTGTTCGATTCTGGCCGGTTGAAGGTGGCACTGTGATATCAATGCCTGTCGCCGGTGGTTGGCTAACGTCTCTAGTTAATTCTGGCGAACAGTTGTGGTCTGTGGTTCTACAGCTCGCAGAAGCAGTCGCGCACATGGATCTGAAGCCGCAAAACGTCATTTTTCCCTCAGAAGGCGGTCGTCTATCCATCATCGACTTTAGTGTATCCATCTATGTTCGCAGACCGGACGTCAAATCCACTAGAGTTGTCGGCACGGAAGACTACATGGCTCCGGAAGTGAGCAGGGGACAGTACAAGCCAATGCTCGCCGACGTGTGGGGCTGTGGAAGAACGTTGTGAGAATTATGTTCATTCTGTGATTCCTCGGGGGATCGCACGACGCTCGTCGAGATAGCCAGGCGACTTATGGAACGCGATCCGGAGGCGCGCCCAATGATAGGAGTTATGGTATCATTCCCCAATTGAATTCGCCCGCTGAGCAGCCCGGTGCTAGTACATTCAAGAGCCATCAAGGAAGTGATCCATACTCAATCCGCCCGAATATTATGTGGATCCTTTGTGCAGTGTCCAAGGTTCCTCCCGGAATTCACACAGAACACTTACAGCATAGTTGCTGTTATGCGGCATTCTGACTATTCAACGAACCCACCTCTGGACTCGACTTGCAGTCTGCGTGGGATATCATGAAATTCCTTCAGATGACCCGTCGTTGGACTACGAAAGCTGGGTTCAAGACTGCCCTCCATGCCAAGTTTGCAGTACATGGGCACTACCCACGAGAATGGCGAGCGACGGACTCCGGTTGAATTCCCTGATATCCTGGTTGCGCTAAAGCCCGAGATCCGTGTCTTATTGGATGATGTTCGACCTCCGGAACCGCAAGCTAGCTGAAGCATGGAAACTTCCGTGGCCATCTATTTCAACGAGGATGATGAGTTGACAGTACTCACGCAGCCACCGTTTGCGCAACAGCTGGACCAACGCGCCATATACCTCGATGACGCGGGACCGATATCAAGTTCCCGAGTGGATTTCGCACCGCTGTCACTCTGGGTCCTAAAGTCACCAAGGATCGTTTAGCTCAAGGCAAGTTGGAGCTCCGTTTCAACCTGCGGAACTCGAGATCTGTTTGAAGGTTGTATGTATCCGCGGAAACTGGACATTGGCCATTCCGTGACGTGTTTTCGCACGTCTTGCAGTCGAACGGACAATCCGTGCCTTGTCCACCAAAGACTCGGGGGGACGAGATCCATACCATTGACATCTACGATGGGCGATATACGAAACGTGCAACGAGATTCAGGCCCCGCACAACAAGGGGCGGACCATCAAGCCCATTATGATGCATGGTCGAAGCTTTATGCCAACGAGCTGACGGTGGAGCAGTTATCGATGGAGTGACCTCAGTCCGAAGCCAAATCACTCGAAGAACTCTATGCACCGCTAAACGCCACCAACACCAACACTCCCGTTTTCGCAGTGCCAGAGATTCAAGAACGTTGAATCAGCCTTGGTGTCGCTTTGTCTTACGCTGGAGAGATGGATGAAGTCGAACGTGAGGCGAGATGCGGAACGACCACCCAAGGTGTCGCCGGCGGAGCATGCTCTCTATGGCGCTCACTAGATTGGCGTCGTCTCCAATCAGTCCACGATTTTTCACCCGATTTTCACTACACTCGACAACACCTCCGCGGTTACGAACGAATCGCTCGTCTGGAGCCCTTGGGTCATGGCTACGGAGGACTTTTGCAAGACCATTGTTCCTTCCGAAGGAGGTATATCCTCCAAAATGGACGAATACCTGCGGCCAGTCCAATGGATTCAAGATTACCGTTAAACACATTTTCATCGTGCCAAGCCAATATGAAGTCAATCGCCCATTGCCGTTCATCCGAAAGAGTGATCATGTCCATCTCCACTTGTACACGCCACGAACGACCGAGTCCATGAAACAGAGCGACGATCTCAGGCTGTACAGTATCCCCAATCTTTCGTTCGACTGGACTCTACCTCGGGAACTCATGGCGCAGCTCAGTATATTCGCAGGCCAGCTCTATCTGAGCCATCGTGCGGCGTATATTCAACTATGCCGACGGGCCTCTGTGTGTACGCCCCGGACCTGCAGGACGAAGAGGAGATGACAGTCGGATACGATGGGTTCATCAAGCCCGAACATCGTCGTGGCGCGCTTGTCGGAGCTCCGACAAACAAACCCGCACGTTCCAAAACACACTGTTGCCTTTTATAAACGTCTTGCTCGGTCTTCGGAGGAATTTGCGCAGGCATACATAGATAAACGTTTGGAGGGGCGGTTTCTCACTGAAAAGCGATTGTGAGTGGACCGGCGAGAAGACGTTGCGTGTCACTTATATATATATATAAACATCCACTCCGAGTTTCTTGTCAACTGAATGCTGGCCTAGAGGATGGACGACGAATGAAGTTCTCGCCGACCAGTGTCCGAACTACCACGAGATTCACCGATAACGAGAGACGAGGGTTCGATAGTTGTAGAGGAAAGGGAACCGATGTGTAGATATGGATATGTATCGTTTGAACGTGGGCGATGATGCTGAACGATTCAGAGTGTAGTGATTCCGGAAGAGACTGGGACCTGGACCTTGGCTCGCGTCGAGCGTGCGGGTGTGAGCAAAATTGCGTAGTGCGTTCGGAGAGTCGCGTGGGCAAGCCATGATTCATGAAGCGGGTTAATAATAGTGAGGATAGCCTTGTTGAAATGCAACATCCGACAGCCTAAGCCTGTTTCCAGTGAACAACGATGATCGATGATACGGACTCAGGACCCTGCTCTTTATAGGTTCCTTGTCCTCTTACACCCGTCAACGTGTCAACGCGAGCCGCTTGCGAGCCATATGATCAGGGTGACCAATTATAAATGGATACGATCACTTCGGGTAACCCAGTAATCCCTTCGTGACACCGATGTCGATATCACCATCCGATCGCACAGGGATCTCTGATATGCCGTCGTAAGGTTGTTACTACTTGGAACCCTGTGAGTGGGAACGAGTTGTCCGCGCAACACTCGGGAACGTCGATCCCGCAGGTCAGGCCGATGATCCAGCCGGATCCCAGACCAGAAACCACCGAAACGGTCTTCCTTGAATTCTCTCATTGGAAGAGGCCACGAGATTCAGCATGTAAACAAAAAGGTATCATCTCAACGTCTGATATGTATAATTCATACCGTTTATTATTTAAACGTCACTACTATCATCCAAATCAACCATCTCATCTTCATCCGATACGACGTCCAGCTCGGAGTCGCCAGCATCTTCCTCGGCCATGAAGGCAGGAACAGAGACACCAGAACGTATCATCGTGCCTGGTCTTCGAGCAAGGTTAATGTCCTTTCTCGACTCCTGGACTGCCGCCAACGCTTCCAGCTGTCCAAAGAAATAAATGTCTTGAAAAATGGCCCCATAAATTGTCATAAACATACTTTTTTCTGGATGGTAAGATCCTCCGCCCGCTTCCGGCCCATTTTCGTGGCAGGATCGAACCCAAGATGCTTGATGACGCTCGCAGAGTACGCCGGTTTCGCAGGCACGTTCGGCACCATCGGTTCCTCGTTCTCATTGTCCTCCTCCACCGCTTTACCCTTCCCCTTGTCCACTTTCTTCCCCTTCCCCTTTCCACCCTCGGACCCCTTCATCATCTTCGCGGCGACCTCCCTAGCTTTCGTGACAGCCCTTGACCCTTCCTTGTCTCGATCTAGCAGCGTCTTCAGTTCTTTATCAGCATCCTGTCCGAGCCTCCGCTTTGCCCTTTCCTGTGCGTCTCTGCCCAGTTTTTCGGCTGTAAATATATCTCCAGCAGCTCCACCGACAACGTGTCCTGACACAATGTACACCGAGCTACCCGCCGCTGGTTCGGATTGGAGACCCCACTGACGAGAGGGATCGTACTCAGGTTTACGCTTGCGGACAGAGGTCGTCGTCATACCCGATGTCCTAGTCAACGAAAAATACCATGGTCATTACTCTATCGCTTAGGAAAATCGAAGAGGGGTGAGATGACGAACCCAGCTGTAAATTCTGCTCTCCCCGCTCGTTGTCTCTGAACAGCGTTCGTCAAATGCCACTCGCAGACGTCGCTCACCCTTTTGTCAGTCCAACTTCCGCAGGGTTTACCGTCCTTCTTGGCTACTTTACACATGCCGAGGTCGTGAGCGCGCCCAATGATCGCAATGGAGGTTGCAGATTCTGGGGTGACTGCGAGGACGTTATCCACAGGATGCGGTGTCTTGTCATTGCACTAGGGAGGGGTAAGTATGGTACAATTTCACGAGGCAATGAAACACACGAACCTGGAGAGGTTTCAAAACCTTGGGGTTCAGAAGAGCGATAACATCTCCCTCCTTGAGCTTGGACATTGCCTCGAATGCGCCTTTACTCCCGCCCTGATAGATTTTTTTTACGTTCCCAACCTCTCCGGTGACTGTATCGAACCCATCGGATTCGAACAGCAACAAGGTCAAAAACGCGTCTCCTCTGATTGCAGATTTCCCTCCGGATGCAGAGGACCGAGATCGTGCCCCGAAATCAATCAGTTTCATGTTCACATACTTTTTGCCATATGGTTTCGCTTGACCGTTTTGACCGTTCTTATCGGATTTTTTACGGGCACCAGGGTTGTGACCACCCTTCAATCTACCTGTTTGATCACCCGAAACACGATCATCATCTCCGGGCGTGATATCCACTGGTGCCCGAGTATGTTTGACGGGGCCTCTTTCTGCAACGACCGCGATGGTTACCCAATCGCCCTCCACAGGCACGTCATATCCAGATTTGTTCGGGAGAAGTCGTATGCAGGAGTAAAGACGGGAGGGGGAGAGGTAATAACGCCCGCGGAGATACTCTTGGAGGTCTTCGTGTGGGAGGGATCGAGACCTATTATGATGTCAATATTATTCATTATTTATTTTTAGTCAAGGGGCAACAGAAATGAACAGGTTTGAGAATGCATGGAGAGTGACATACAAGAGATGGATACCAGAGTTTGGTTCCAGACGCTCGAACAAAAGGTCGTCGGGAAGTGGTTTGTGATCCGCAGGTCCCATGCAGAGGTCTTCCACTATCAAGAGGTCTTCGTCTCTTTGTGGTATGGTCGCTAGTGACGTCGACGCGACAGGAGCCTCGAAGCCACGTTCTTGCAACGTGTGCAATTGTGCACAAGGTTCGGGCGCCTTTGGCTTGGGTTTCGCAGCGAGGTCTGACGATCGTGCAACGCGGGTTGGCTCGGAGCGATTGGTGGGTCCATGACGCAGGGCGGCGAGTTTATTAAGTACATTAGAAGGTGCTGGTTTCGCGTGGTGAGGGACTGTAGCAGGTTTGCCAACCGAGCGCGCGCCCTCGTGGTCCCGCGGATGCTCCGACGTGGACGAACGGCCAGCATGTGGTTTACGTCCCTGACTGGCAGTGCGTTCAATTCTCCTTTTCTTCCCTGAAACCATGCGTCGTTTAATGGCCATCCTCACAAGAAATCACCGGGCTCACTCGGAGAGGGTGTCGCGGGCGCCAGGAGGGTCGCGTCTGGCTTCTTTCGCTTTGGGGACTGCAGACGTGGATCGTCGTCTGGGATGTCGATGAGCTGCGTTTGCAAGCGCTTGATCTGGTTTCGTAGCTGGAGCTGTCTCTGTCGTTCTGCATGTAGTCTGTGTGTGGATGCCTCCATGGCATCGGTGTGCTGATGGGCCTCGCGTTGAACGCGTTCAAGGCCGCGGTGAGGACGCGTTGTTTGTGCGTAATTTTCGGATTACGTACTTGATAAGGGCATAACGTTTCCACGGGCCATAAAAGGAGAAGACGCATCGGACTCATTTCATTTGCCACCGCGGCGCCATGTTCGACAGCATCATCCCAGGCTATGAATTTATTGTCCCAGACCAAATGCGGGACAATTTGGTGGTCGAACAAGCCATATTTATAATAGCCATTGTGTCAGGGGCACAGTTTAATTGCCATCGGGCGTTCCAACAGACGGGTCGCCCTTTCTCGGAATGTACCGCAGCTTTTATGCGACTCCAATCTTACGCCGTGCCACCATTAGTACATATAACCCCTCCCCCATCTTCTTTCTCGTCTCCGCTCCTTCCCAAGACTTGATCAAGCCCACGTCTTCGCAATCGCATCCGATTATTTGTTTTCTGTTCCCAAGGGGATCTGTTTCTTGTCATGACCAAGGACGCGCAGTTACCCACACCCATGTCTGTACAGAAATTCGCAATCGATATTGCGTACCGTCTGTCTTCACTACGGAATTTCTTGGAGGCGTCGGAAGACCTCTCCCACTACAACGAGCGGTTGACCGTCCCCGATATTCAATGCCACGGCAGAAAGGTGAGCCTTCGTCCAATCACATGCCGTTCACACACTTTCCGACCACCCACGCTCATAGTTGCTTGCCATGATGGAGGTATATTTATTTTTCCCGCTATTCGGACGTTCGTCGTTTAATTCGTTCTTGTAGGTGGCTCGAACAACGCTCGACCGAGCGGGCGTGAAACTCCACCTCTTCACTTCGTGTCCGCCTAAATTACAACCCTACAAATCAGCTTATTTTAAAATGCTCGTCTTGATTGTTCGTCAGAACAAAGACCAATTTCCTACTGAACTTCAAGGTGGGATCGTGTCTGAAACGTATTCAAGCATCCGATTTTATTTGGTTTCTCTCTAGGACGAGTGGACAGATTACTCTTGCCACTGACCACTCAATTGGTTATCTGGCGCAACCACGATCCTTACGCACAACTTGGCATAGCCGATCTCATGAAGAATCTCAACAATAGGTCGCGCTCACACAGGAAGCCACAGCTTGAACAACCATCCAGTACAACAGTACCACTGCGTGTGCCACCGTGGCCCTTGAACAACATTGCAGCATCCATGCCGCGTATGACTCATCTGGGCTCATTGCGTGTATGTAATCCTAATAGGGCTGTTTCAGCTCCCGATGCCTTTCCCCCTAAAGTGACGGAGGACAAGCGAGGGAAGAAATCCTTGCTGGATTCGGTCGCGCGTCGTTCTCGTCCTGTACACAAGCAACACCCTCCACGGCCGGAACCAGAAACCCAGCCTCCTCTGTGTGACGACGAGGAGCCCATCACACGATTGCTCCCTCGCACGCGCCGGCATTTCGGAATTTTCTGCACAGGAAATAAGCGATCATCACAGCCGTTGCGCAGATGAAGGGCTCCCCCTGCATCAGGCGGTGTTTTATTTTCTATATTTGCTGTATCTTTCCGTGATTTGTGCTTCCCTAGACTGTCTCGATACATAGGCTGTGTACGACGGATGGAAGTGTACCTACCTAACCTGGATTCTGGCCCTATTGCGGGATGTTCACCGCCAGCCTGAAATGATGCGTCTGCTACATTGGCGTTGAATGAAGCGTTCGTGAGAAAGTGAGCAGCGTACCTGATCTTTGCCGAACTTTTATTTATTTATTTTGAAATCGACTTTGTGACTTGAGTCTCAATAGAGACGATATCTTGGGCAGCCGAGTCCGAGTCACTGGCGCTCCGGTTCGGAGTCGCGGACCACACCGTTTCAACACATTTCTTCACGGTCTTGCACTGATGAAGCTCACCTGTTCATATGTTACGATGGATCCACAGACGAGGCTCCACGAGTCGCGGGAGAAGTTCAAGTCGTTACCCCCAAATGTACTACGAACCTCCCCAAGCAGTGGGGGGTATTTCATTATTTAAATAAAAGGGGGACCTGCGCAACGCTTAACGTGCAATCTCCAAGAGGGTGCACTATGTTTCGCGAGGAGCATGTGAGACAACATCAATACAAAGAGCAATAAGAACAGGTGGAACGATAGTATAACTTTTGAAGGAAAACTTGAAAACAGGATGCGATGTTGCATTACGTGATATGTATATGACCCCTTCATGGGGGGTCTTGTTTTGATCAAGTCACCAGCAGTATCTGCTACCGATCGCGAAACTTTGTACAAAAACCACCATGTCGGACGAAGAAACGCTCCAAAAACGCCACGACGAATCCGACTCGGAAGAGTCTGAAGACGAAGTCGAGGACGTCCCCAAGGTTGACGTCGATCCATCCACCCTCACACCCTTGTCCCCGGAGGTCATCTCGAAACAGGTACGTCTCGCTCCCTGTTCCCATCCGCGAATAATGGCTTGAACGACGCGTACAAAATCACAGGCAACTATCAACTTGGGTAGGTGGACTAGGCTCGTATTCTGGATGACGATGTTGACTAGCGAATGGCGCTCGTAGGTACGATCGGACATGTCGCACACGGTAAATCGACGGTCGTAAAAGCCATCTCGGGGGTCATGACTGTCCGATTTAAAAACGAGCTCGTACGGAACATCACTATCAAACTTGGTTACGCTAACGCCAAGGTTCGTCGCCCTTTTTTTTCTACTTCGTCTTCATCGCGCGTTCGTTCTTCATCCCCAGGGTCGCTGATTGTTACGACTTGGTCCCTGTTAGATTTATAAATGCGAAAACGAAGCATGCCCTCGGCCAGGTTGCTACCGATCATATCGCTCCGACAAAGAGGACAACCCGCCTTGCGAACGACCCGGTTGTGGCCATCGCATGAAACTCATTCGACACGTCTCCTTCGTCGACTGTCCAGGACACGACATTCTCATGGCTACCATGCTTAACGGCGCTGCCGTCATGGACGCCGCACTGTTACTTATCGCTGGCAACGAAACATGTCCTCAGCCTCAAACATCAGAGCATCTCGCCGCCGTCGAAATTATGAAACTAGAGCACATCATCATCCTCCAGAACAAGGTCGACTTGATCAAGGAGACACAGGCACTGGAGCATCAGAAAAGTATCACTGCATTCGTCAAAGGCATGTCGATCTGTCCCCACAAGACGTTATTTGAGTGACTGATTTATCGCTTCATTAGGCACCGTGGCAGAGTCATCACCAATCGTGCCTATATCCGCACAGTTGAAGTACAACATCGACGCCGTCAACGAGTATATCGTCAAATGCATCCCCATTCCGCAGCGAGATTTCACCTCTGACCCGCGCCTCATCGTCATCCGTTCCTTCGACGTCAACAAACCCGGCTCTGAAGTCGATGAACTGAAAGGAGGCGTCGCCGGTGGCTCTATCCTCACCGGTGTCCTCCACCTCGGCCAAGAAGTCGAGATTAGACCGGGGATCGTGACCAAGGACAGCGCGGGAAGAAATAGATGTAAACCGATCTTCAGCAAGATCGTCTCGTTGCACGCTGAGAACAATCACCTCTCATTTGCCGTTCCCGGTGGACTGATCGGTGTCGGAACCAAGATCGACCCGACGCTCTGCCGTGCAGATCGGCTGGTTGGACAGGTATTAGGTGCTATCGGGAAGCTTCCAAAGGTGTATACAGGTATGATTTCCCCTTCTTCCCCGTTCCAAAGTCAACCCTTCCGCACGCTTCCTTCCAGAACTCGAAATCAGCCTCTTCTTGCTCCGCCGACTCCTTGGCGTCCGGACAGAAGACAAAAAACAGACCAAGGTGTCCAAGCTGACCAAGAACGAGTTGCTACTGATCAACATCGGCTCGACCTCTACGGGCGGACGCGTCCTGAGCGTCAAAGGTGACCTTGCCAAGATCCAGCTAACGTCACCGGCATGTACCGAGGTCGGTGAGAAGGTTGCGCTATCACGACGGATCGAAAAACATTGGCGGCTTGTGGGTGAGTTCGTGTTTTATTCGCCTTCTTTTCCTCGTGCATGTACGTATGGGTCACTGATCTCGTCGGACAGGTTGGGGAAGCGTACAGCGGGGTACGGTATTGGAGCTAGATTGATGTAGCTGATGTTCCCTCGTCCTTGTCGTGTCCACGACGCCCACGCTTTGTTTAATCACGCGTACATGTTGTATCCGTGTAGATTAAACCCTACACTGCACGACTGACGGCCGTCCTGATCATACACGTGTACCGTTCACCGCTGTGCTGCACGGATGACCCTTTTGAGTCGCGCGAACGGGTGCACTAGACACTCTGGATCGCACCAAAGACGACCGCAGAATACGATGCAGCTATCTACACGTACGTAGTTCAAACTCTTAACTGAACGGCCGAGAGACATCCGCGCCGATGGCATCATCACCGAGACAGTTCATGACCGGGACAGTCCAAGTATCAAGACGTACTAGTCGCGATACACAGCTAGGCCCCAGCGCCCGGCAGTGATTGTGATTGTAGCCCGAAAAAGAGAAATACAAATATTGTGGTGTCACGAACTTCATCGGATCGTTGCAACCTTGCTGGCACGTCGGATCCAACAGAGTGTTCACGGTACCAGAGGTCATGCAGCTTACCTCTAGATCTCTCAAGCTTGACCATCCGTAACCGCCCGTCGTCATATATTCGTCTTTTATCCAAGTGCTAAAACAGGACATGCAAAAAAAAAAATATACAAGAAACGAAATCAATGCCGACTTGAAACGCGTGTGCGTACTAAAAAAACTTGTTTCCCTTCCCGAGCGTCCCGACGGTACCCTACCACTGCCATCTCATCATACGTGCGCTTGTGGGTCGATGAGGTCGAGTTCTCGAACGTCCACACCTTCAAACGACCGGTTCCTCACCCTCCGACTCTCTAGCTCCCGTTTGGTAAGATAGAGATGAAGGAGATGTAAACAGTCCTTGGCCTGACACGCGTCCGTTAGCACAAGCGCGCTCTCACTCACACAAAAAAAAAGTGAAGACGCGGGGCAACATACCATAGTAAATAACCCGAGGCCCAACGAGTTTCGCCACCTACAAGAACAAGTACGTCAGTCCCTCCATGGAATAAAAATACAAGGGTGAGCGCACCAAACGGGATCACACTCGGCCCAGGCGTACGTCCCCCGCCAAGCCACGCTCAATCCCAACATACCCGCCACCCCAAGTTTCTTCACCAACCCCATCTCCGCCAGTGTCCTCCCCCCAAACATCGCACGCGGACTAAGCATGTCACTGAGGCCCGTCCCGAGCGGTGCGCCTGTCCCAGTCGTCAGGCCTAGTGGCCCGATACGTCCCGCTGCCCGCAAAGGTGGACGCACAGCGAGGAACTTGCGCAACAGCACCGAATGCGTGGATAACCAGAAGAGCAACGAGCCCATCATAGACGATATACGAGGAATGATCAACGCTCCACCAATCAACCGGCCAAGTGACGTGCCTGAGACACGAATCGTATTCTCGGCTGCAACTGCCGCATCCCCGGCGCCATCGTCGTCGTTCGGATCGTTGTCATTGGGGCCATCCCCGTTGTTGCCTTGCCTGGGACCACGGTTCGCCCGCCCGCCCGGGAGGGCTCCCGGAGGGGCAGGTTCATCTTCCTCATCAAGATGCGCATTCACTCGGATCCTCAAAAACGGTTCATCCTCGGCTATGGCGCCTATCAAAACCTGCTGCATATCGCGTTCTCCTCTCTGTCCTTGACCATGCTCTCCGCCACCAGTCGTTGAATCAAGCACCCACTTCGAAAACGGCGAGAACAGCCGTTTGTAGCCCTCCCGAACGATCGGAAAGATGAACAGGCCGAGAATGAAGGGGGGTGGTGGCCAATGCGGGAGGAGAGGGAACAAGTCTTTCCCAGACTGCCCGGTGGGCGAAGAGTTGCCGGCACTCAACGCGGTCCCAATCCTATCCAAACCATCCCTCGTCACTGGCGCACTCGTCGGCCATGCAAGCAATAATGGAATGAGTGGGGTGACATTGGATTTGAGGGGGAGTCGGGAGAAGATGAGGGCGAGAGGGATCAGAGGGAGGTTGATAAAACTGTGCCAGGGCCAGTTGGATGGATCATCCGTCAGGAGAATGTCAAACATTCTGGTCATAGCCGGCGTCAGAGTGGCCGCCAGAAATGAAACGGAAAATGTAGCACTCACTCTGTTCCAAGGAATTCACGAACGGCATACGCCCCGTATGCAGTGCTTAGTATATATAGCCCTGAGTGAGAAACGTTGATACGGGTGACACCCCGAGATCGGACTGGACCACGCACCGGTGCCAAGACTGATGACGACGACGGTCAAGCTCCCCACGCTGACGACTCTCCCGATAATGGACAATGCCTTGTTGCCCATATTCAACCAACGGAGCAACCGCGGATTGGAGCTCGTCAATTCGTAGGCGATACCGCACTGGGGGCATTTGAGAGCATTGGAAGCGCGCGAACGGGTGGACTGGGAGGACTGGATCCAGCGAAGCAAACAAGATTCGTGGGCTATCAGTGTGCAGGTGCATGGATGCGTCCATGCGCGAGGAGGTGTCCCTAGGGCTGTGAATGATGATGATGTTGGTGAGCTGACGTGGTACAATATAACCTCAAATGATGTACCGTCGTACCGCTCTTCCTCTCGACAAATGTAGCAGAGCTTGACCTGGTCATCGAGTCAATCAACATATGCCATGCGTTGTACTCGCAAGGTTCGCATACCTTGAGGTCGTCAATGGTTGGCACTCGCCGTGTAGGCTGCATGATGGTGTTGGAGAACAAGGTGGAATGTACGAGTCATATTTGTTCACAATTAGACCAAGCGGTGCCCCCGCAGTGTCACTAGGCTCAGTGGTCTCATGGCATTCAGGGAGAAGGTATGTACTACGCGATAGACATGACGACAAAACTCGCAGGACAAGAAAGTGAAACCTTTCATACGAACGACTCTGAATACTAACCGACATCATCCGTCACCAGGATGGGCTTCACGTCCAAGGCTCAATGATCATAAGGAGGGGTCTGAGCGGGAGCCCTGTCCCTTTCTCGATCATCGAGATCTCTTTTGACGTCCTCCATTGGAGGGGTCCTCGCACCCCTGTCTTTCTCGTCGCTTCTCCTCCTGTCAACTGGACCTGGTGAAGGGCTCCGCCTCCTGTCGGGAGACCTGCTGCGTCTCCTTCTGTCCCTCACATCCCTGGTTTCACGATCTCTATCTGGCAAGTCCTTTTCCCTGTCGACGCCGTTGCTACGGTAATCGCGTTCCTCACGAGGCTCGGGACGACGACGAGGGCTACGAGAACGGTCGCGTCCACCGCCAGAACGGTAGGGAGGGGGAGAACGTCTATCATAACGCCACACTGAAGAGGGTGGATTTTTGGCCCACTGGAATGAGGTGAGAAAAGAGGAAGACAGACTGTCAAGGTAAACTACTGACCTGGATACTCAACCGCGAACCTTCGAAGTATCTTCCGTGCCTTCGTGACGTAGTCAGGTGAGCAAGTGAGGAGGGATCAAGCAAGGAGCTTACATATCGTAGTAAGCGTCCTCGGCGTCGCGTTGACTGCGAAACTCGACGAATGCATAGCTACGAGACGCGATATTGAGCGATTGTTCGAAGACGGTTTGTGAGACTCGAAAGAGCGATAAATCGGGACGAAACGATGAAACGGAATCCGTAGCCGAAGACACGTTTTCTCCGCGTAACTCGCAAGTATCGCGAATGGTGAGGCAGCGAACGACGACGACGAACCCGCGAGATAAGGATCGGTATCGACGAATTCACATTCTCAGAGTCAGGTCTCGCTCGCGTTCGTATCGTGTTGTGACGGCGGAGGCACCGCGAGGCCTCGTCCGTGGAACGCACGCGTCGACTGGATAGGGCAGAGGGCTCAAACGAATTGTGGGAAACACTTACGGATTAGAACTGGCGTGCGGATTGCGTGGTGCCGGCACGTCGCATCGTACAAGAGGACCATAGCTGTCGAGCAAGAACGACTGCATGAAATTTTATGGGAAAAAAGTGGTAAACTGTACATACCGCTCGAACTCAAAGGCAAGGTCGCGCGCGCGCGTGGACGGATGGAAACCACTAACGAATAAAATGCGCGGCATTTCTAGCCCTTTTTTCCGAGCTTTTTCTCTTGGTGTTTGTGGGCGTGGAGAATGTGGTTGAGAGCAAAGAACGCCGACTGCGAAAACAGCGGAGCATGAATGCCGTCTTTGCTTGACCGTGTTGTCGTTGTGGCGCTAAAACGCGTCCTGACCCTCTCGCCGTCGTCCCGCCGTCGTTGCGCGCTGCACACCACAGTGACGGGCACTGTATGTCTCTCTTTCCGTCGTTATATGCCAACTGACACCACCACAGCTATGCAGAGTCTTTCTCGTCCGACACGTCAATGTCCTCGTATCCAGCTTGTCGTTGTCCACAGTCGACGCATCTCGTCGCTGCTCACTGTCGCGCCCCTCGAACAGCGCACCCTCGGTTTCTCCAAATTTGCCCACAGGGTCACGAAGGAACCCACATGGGAGCTCGTTCACCTTCTCCGTCATGCTAACCCGCATGATCCGGCCTTGCGAGGTGCCCTCCTGCGCTGTGGGATATCATCCGATGAGTGGTTGCGGTGGTCGCCCATTGTGTACTCTCCTACTTTTGAACGCGCTCTCGACCTTCTGCAGCAAACCCATGCTGACTATGCCCCTCGCCGTACGCCATCCTGGGTCGTCCTTGCTCTCGCTTCGCACAAAATCAGATCTCCCAGTGATGCTCATTCAGCCTTGTATGACCTTGCTCTCCCTCTCACATCTCTCCCCCCTCCTTGTCCGCCTATAAACAAGGTTCACGCCTTCCCTCTGTTCATCATCACAACCCACTCCCTCGCTTATTTCTCACTCGTATCTCTCCTTCGTCCACTAACGTCACACCTCATCGGCCTTGCTCCACACTCGCATACATACGGATCATTTCACTTCAACACGCTCCTTCAGGCCATATCTCTCTTTGATAGATCTCGAGTGGCCGCCGACGTCGCTGTCGACGTTTTGAAAGAGTTGACAAATAGAGGTTTGACCCTCTGGCCAAACACCGAAAGGGTACTGATCAGGGACAATTTCCGTTCGCCGCAGTTGTTGGATTATTTTCGCCGCCGCGGTTCCTGCCCTCCTGGGCAAGCCGAGAAACGGGAAAAGTCGGAAGCATGGCTGAGAGCATATGCATCGTTAGGGAGGGTGCAATCAAGCGCGTATTACCTCCACGCCATCAGGAAACAGTGTCTAGAAAGTGGCATCACCCCGCCCTATACTACTGAGGACAGCCTGATTAATAGCGACGCGGGTGACGAACACGTTCAAGGAACAGCTCACAAGGCCAATACCCACTACCTCCGTGCCATGCGAGATGACCGTCAGTCCGCTTTCCGATACTTCCACCATCTGCTCAAGCTCGATCTCACCAAATCTCGCCAGTCTCCCCCTCCTTCTCTGTCTACCCTCCCTGATGCAGCCAATAAGTCAAACATAGATATCTACGATTGGACCACAGCTCTCTATGCTGGCGTTCATGACCGCGCACTCTCTACCAGCTCCTTGCTCGAGCTATTCAAGGCAACAAAGGAAGGAACCAATGCATACAAACCAACTAGGGCCACTTATACGGTGGTCATACAAGGCTTGCTGTGGAGGAACGCTCTGGTAGACGCACAGAAGCTATGGGACGAGTTCGTCGGAGAGGTGATCAGCGCACGGGGTAAGGGTAGCGAGGAAAATGAAATGAGGATAGATAGAAAGGCGCTCTGTGTGGGTATCGACGTGCTCGTTCAGAGCCGACGTACTGAGGAGGCCTTGTATCTACTCGACGAGGCCGTCAAGAGGGACATTGAAGAGGTTACAGCCTCACCCATAGACGCGGCACTCGCGACCCCAGGCTCTCCAACACCAAACACATATTCTGGATCCAAGCCCATCCGAGCCTCAACCTCCCCCTACCTCAAAGTTCATCCGATCCATGTTCTCTTTACCGCCCTTCTTCGCATCCGCCGTCCAGATGCGATCTTCTACATCTGGACACACCTGACATCTTTGTATTTTGTCCCCCCCACTAACTTGATGCTTCGTATATTGCTCAAGGCAGCGATCCAGGCTTCAAAGATAGACGGAGAGAGCTTGAAGGGAACTATGAGTTGGTACATCGCTGACAACAGACTATTCAGAAAGGAAGGCGGACCCATCGCCCCGATGATGACCCCATACAGGACTACAGAACTCTCAGAAAACCGGGACTGTGAGACTGGGAGCGACACGTCTGCTTTCGATCTTAACCACGAGGGCACAGAGCAGAGCAACGTAGAGACTAGAGTCAATGACTCTCCCCCGTCCCACGAAACACTCGCTGCTCGCCTCCACACCCTACTGCAAACGCCAACTCCCCCGTCCGTTGTAGGCATTTGGGCAAACCGTCGCTCGACGGAAGTCGCAAGGTCCATATTTAGGGGAATGATCTTTGGGAATTGGCCAGCACTGCGAGGTGCAGCCGGACCTTTCGGAGGCGGGGTGACGAGTGCGCGGGCCAAGGGCGGCGAGAGCATTCTTCAAGAACTAGCCAGGGTCTTTGCAGGCCGTCCGAACCGCTTCCTCCCCCCTCATCCGACGCTCCTCGGTACGGAGCGACCAACGATGGCGCGACCTGATGTTGGCGACGAACGGATGGGTCCTCCACTCCCGACGGTGATGCCCTCGGAGAGCACGTTCGCTGCGTACATTTCCCTCCTCGGGCTTTCGTCACGCGCGGACGAGATTCCGGAGGTGCTCGTATGGATGCGGGCACTGAGTGTGGTGCCAAAGACAGAGACGCTCGCGATTGCGCTCGTGTTTTGGATGGAGGTTGGGTTGCGGGGCCCAGTGTTTGAGGATGGATGGGTGGGATGGGGGCGCGGAACGGGATCGAAGAGTCCGATGACGATACTGACGAATGCGAAGGCGGGCGGGAGCACGAGCGCACGCATTGCGGATGAGGAGGCAAGGTCGATCGAAGATGCAGACCCACCTCCGAGAACGGAGTATGGTGCCTTGCGCGCATGGATTCGCGAATGGATAGGCGAGAAGGCACCGATGGAGGAGGACATTCATGCGGGCATCAAGAGGGTCAGGGAGATGAGGGACAGTCGGTTTGGGAAGCGTGGTGGGCATATGGTCGTCAAAGACACGAAACAGAAGGAAGATGGACATCAGTCAAGGGCTGTAATGTTGTGATGGACCGATAATGTGATGGACCGAGTGTTGAAATTGCACCCGCGGAGGTATGAAAGTTACTGCGCCACTCCCATCTAGGATACAGCATGGGGATCCTTATCTCCACAGCGAGCCTGATTTACTTGTGCGACGTCTCATAGGATCCACATCATTTGGATCATAAATCCTGATCAAGATTCATACAGTCAAGCATTCCAGGACGTCTTGGACACTCTGCGGTCGCGGATACCTCCAAGCTGGTGGGTACCTGCTCCGTCCTCGTCGTAGAAGCTGAGTTCTCCGTCGAGTAGACACGTGAATACCCTCGCTCGACGCTCGACGAGTTGGACTTGTTCTTGGCCGCTCGAAGCCACGCACTCGAGCTTGTCTTCACCCCTGCCACTCCCCCTACTATCACCCACACTCGAAACCAACCCACTACCGATGGATCTCTTCGCATACATCGACCGCACCGAACCCGATTCCCCAACATCGACGACACCCGCCTCAGGCTCGATACTTCCCTTCGAGGATCCCCCCTCCCGATCCATCTCCCAACTTAAAGAACTCGGACGGGCCGTCTACAAAGACGTCTGGAACGAATTCTACGATTGGGAACCCGACTACTGCACAGAAATCCTCGGGACCGTCACCCAGCCGATTCTCGCGTCCAAACGGCAAGTCGCTCGCATCGCCAAGGCGATGATGACGCGACTCCTCGACGATAGGGTACCGGGAAGGGTGATGGACGACGGGACGGACGCCGTAGTGATGTCCGTCACCCACTTTTCCGGTGGACATCGTGGTACTCGTGGGAGGACGACGGAAATATCGATACCCATCACCACCATCGACGCGTACCCGCCTCACCCACAATATGAATCCTGCCCTCCGGTATCCAGAAGCTTCCTCATGAATGTCGCTCACGATACCCTACCCTTTTTGCCATACGCCGATGACGACCGATTTCCAGCTCAAGAATATCAAGCAAAGTTCGACTTTTTGGAGTGGGAAACCCCGTTTGATCCCGATGGTGAGTCGAGTCCTTTCTGTGCTTGTGGCCACGAGTGAGAATATATTGGATGCGGTAGTGGAGATGATCCAGATAGAGACCGTCAGAAGACTAAACGCCGTGCATAATATTGATATAGAGGATATCGACTGCGAGTGCATGTTTGGCAAGGAATTCCGTCCCTCACACAATTTTGGGTTGCTATGGGAGCAGTCGCAGAGGTTAGTTCTTGTACCTATACCGACATTCTGAAAGAATTACTCATGATGGTATCACTAGAGATGTGCTTCATTGGCCAGGTGCCTTCAGGTTTCAGGCCATCCAGGAGGAGCAGCTACTTGTTTATGCACCTGATCCAAATGATCTAAGGCAAAGGCTGATGACCAATTTGAAGGTTTTTTGTCCAAGTATAAATTGCCTACACTCAATGTGTGAAACCCATGGTATGTTGGTACTATTGTCTCTGGACAACCCACATTTGGAAATTTTGAAAAGGGCAGGTGCATGCCAACAGCTCTATCCCTTCTAGGAAGCCACAGTTGACTGGACAGCACATGATATTGTCTGAAGGGGTCTCATGTGGTCCAGATTGTTTCAGGCACATACATGATTTTGAGAGGTTTATGGTGAGTACTATCACATAAAAGCTCATAATGAATCTTTTAATCAGGATAATAGGAAACTTTACCTCCTTCTCCTAGCAAGTCTCATCACACAGGCTCCATGGACACACTAGAAACTGTCCTTGGCATTGACCCAGATTTATTTCCCTGTCAATTGGCAATTATATGTCTTAAACCATGCAAACAAGTAATTATTCTTACCAAAAATTCAGTTTTGGCTGACCCATGCCATCAATGGAATTTCTAGATTTTTGTACAAAGACTACAACTGTTTCCAGACCATACAATTCTTTCCTCTATCCCTCCAGGTTTGTCAGGCAATGCATTAACAGATGCTGATGCAGAAGGGGAACACAATCATCCACAACAAAAGAGGACCAAAGACTCAATACCAAGGTTTGGTGAGCCCATATTATTTCAATCAACTTTGAATGTGATCTGAATGGAAATATAGTTGATACAGCATCCATCTTTAGGCATAACTTGTGAGTAATATATTTGATTCTTTCATAAGAGTTTCTTCGAGTTAATATATTTTAGGCCAGATGCTTGTACTCATCCTGGTTCATGCACAAGCAATATTTGCCCTTGTTATGTTGAAAAACAGCACTGTTCATTGATATGTAGATGTGGAGTGACATGTAAGTATTTTTCCAATTATTTTACCTCAGGTTATCATGTATATTATATTTAACATATAGGCAAGAGACAATGGCCAAGCTGCAGTTGTGCCAATGGAAGATGTCTTCCTGAGACCTGTCCTTGTGCAAAACACCAAAGAGAATGTGTTCCAGGTATATGTATTAGTTGTGATGCTGGGTAAGTGAGAAAATATAGTGCACCCTAGATGCTGATCGAGAATGAATTATAGAGGTAAGAAGAGATAACCATGAATGTAATTTGTTGTAAAGCACATTTGTTATCTAGGCCATGCTGGCAGA
This sequence comes from Butyriboletus loyo, assembly GCA_038093515.1. Taxonomy (NCBI): domain Eukaryota; kingdom Fungi; phylum Basidiomycota; class Agaricomycetes; order Boletales; family Boletaceae; genus Butyriboletus; species Butyriboletus loyo. Next base: position 86,526 of record JBBPSI010000094.1, read on the forward strand.
CCATGTGAAAACACCAAAATGCAATGCTTAGCCAGCAAGGTATAGTGAATGAATGGTCCACCTTTGAATTAAATATACTCATTGTTTTCATTGTTTGGGCAGCCAATCGAAGTCAAACGTGGAACCTTTGGTTTGGGTGCATTTGCATGTCAAGATATGAACAAAAATGTGTTCCTTGGCAGTGAGTACTGTTTATACTATGTTGTTCAGTTTAATTGGTTTATACTATGTTGTTCGGTTTAATTGACAATATCGATATTTGATAGCTTATGTTGGCCATATACTAACTCACCAACTTGCTGATCCACGGAGGTAATGTTCCCATTCTATTATTTCATATTTGATTTTTTCATATTCTTTTTCATATTCTTTTTATTTTTTCAGTGAACTCGTCAAGCATACATTACTCAACTATCTGTTTGAAGTCACACCAGACAGACCAGATGTTCAGCTGCCAATATTTGATGCAGCCCACCTTGGTAATGCAACGAGATTTTTGAACCACATGGCAGATGATAGAGCCAACGTGCAAGCAAAGTGTATGTCTTTCAATGGTTCCCACAAGTAGAGATGACGGACGTGTTCGTGAAAAGCGAAGCTGGTCATTGGAGAGTATCAGATTGGATTTTTCACGAGTGAGTACTACTAGATAAGTCATGTCTTGTATGGTGTCAGAACGTGTTTCTAGACAGAAAAGTCAAGGCGGGGGAGGAGCTGTTCCTGGACTATGGAACCAATTATTGGAAACATTCAAAGGAGTGAGGTTGGCAGTCTATGCCTAGCATCAAGGCATTTCCACCTATTCGATCTCTCGACTACATAGATTTCGGTTCGTCATCGTGAATGGAGCGACAATATGGCAACAACAGAACTTTAATAAGATATCGCGCTAGGCTGTGTACACGATAGATGTAAGCTGATGAGAGCACGACAGACAAAATACAAGATACTAGGTGACGTGTTGAGTGTTCATCGGACAGGCACTACCGTCACTTCTGGGCGACCGTGAAACGGATGCCTCCACCCGCATCTCCACTTGTTCAAGTCATATACTCTCCCCTTTGCAGTACTTGCATTTCCACCGATGTGGTCCATGACAAGACGCGACGTGATCACCATAGTTGGCTGCTTACGAGCGAACCATATATCTTCAGCTGTGTCTTCGGAGGGCGATGCGGTGGGGCATAGTGGATCGACTCCAAGAAGACAGTCCTGAATGATGATATCCGCGGGTCGACGTGCCATGAACGCGGGAAATGGGGACCTAGTAAGGGCGTACTGGCGAAGCGTATATGCGAGGGTTGGGAGGAGTGTACGGTGGATGATCAAACCACTGTCGAGTTGTGAGATCCCAATGCCAAGGATAACCCTGACGAGAAGAAACCACTCACCTACCGCCAGTTCCTACGAACCCGCCCCACATCTTTGTGGTTTCGGGAGAGGGGGTGTGATGTCCCCGCTCAAGTTCCTGCATGACGCGTAGTACCCCTTGCCATCCCCATTCGCCGCAGATGGGGAAATCGTCCTCGACGAGCATGACCCACTCGGCGCTCATCGCGCCTTTTTCGACGATCCATCTGAAAGCCTCTGCAAGATGGAGATACTGACCTTCATACGCGTCGGGATGTGTATCTTCAGCCGCGTAAAACGTGACAGGTGTATCTTTGAAGCGTTGTTGGGCGTCCGTGAAAGAGGGATGTGTGAACGGATTTGCATGCGTGAAGACGGAGAGCGCTGTGGAAGACGATACGTAGGGCAAGTAGGAAGCGATCGTCTGTGAGAGAATCGAGTTTTGGTCAGGAGAGGAAGGGGTATCGTTCGATCTTGGGTACGAGAGGAGGAGAATTTCGAGGAACGGCGCGTCGTCCTTTGACGGGGATGGCATCTGGATGGTGGGTGGGCTTGTGAGAAACGCGGATATGTTGCTGGGTAGTGGCAGGAAGACGAGAAGCAGGAGGGCTGTCTGGATACCTGCACGGATACGATTTTGAGTGAACCTGTGGTGTGAATCTGGGTCTGGGCCGGGATGGGAGTAGGAGATCTCAGGTGGGTGATAGGCGGCAAAGCTTGTGCGCCAAGTAATGGCAAGGATAGCAAGCCCGACGGCTATACCGTACGTCCATGGGGCATGGTCCAACCCAGCAAGAAGCGCACATACGACCAACAAGACAAGCGACTCGGTCACTTCCCACCTGTACCCTCTGAGATGCGGGAGTAAGACATGGAGATCTAGACGCACTCCGGAGGCAATCAGATAGGTCACGAGAGGAGGTCCACATCCACCACTCGATTCGTAGAGCGCCCAATGGTTGAACAAGTACGGATAGGCCCAGCCTACACCTCTGGACAACAGGAAACCGATCAGAGTCCGTGACAACCCCATGACTATCCAAAGGAGATAACAAGGGAGTATGGAGTCGCCCGGGAGACGAAAAAATAGGGCTGATTGGAATAGACGCGAGAGGACACGATAGACGCTAGTCGGGGATGCCCATGGTGCGAGCAGCAGCGGGACGAGGTCCCTTGAATAGATTACTTGCGGTGGCGCGAATTCTGGGAGTCGGAAAAGAGGGCTGGCAAACGGAAGGAGAAGAGGAAGGAGGATAGTCCCGACGAAAACAACAGAGGAGATCGATGTTTCCCTGCGCTGGCTGATCCAACTCATTCCCCGGCTGCGTGGCATCCGGTGAGAGACCCAACAACATTTTACCACGACTCTGACACGCCGCGTCAAAGGCCGCCCTACCATGACAATATTATCAAGAAGACGTGAACACCTCATGACACGAGGAATCAAATGTCCAACAGCATGGGTACAAGGGAGGAATGAGTATGCTCGCGATATTGCATTGATGCCCTACGAACTTAGTACTCATTGGTGAAGATGGCGGGCGGTAGACACAGGAATTGCTGCCATCCAGCTCAGCAGGAAACCTTTTGATGCGGATGACTCCACCCCATCACGCCTGGTACCCTGCAGACTCAGGCAATCGATCCTTGACAAGGTATACCCATCGGAGGATCATCTTCAGGCTGCTCGTTGGCGCATATGTCTCGGTCAAGCAGCGGTCGTTGAGATGGAAGAAATCGAAGGACAGTCATCAAGCTTCAAGGTTTGACGATCCCATTGACAACGTGCTTCACGAGCACGGCCAAACATGCCGTCTCGCAATTTATTTTTGAACCGCAGATGGGTCACTTGCCGTGGGCCACTAATCTGCCCTTGCAGTTCATCCTGCAAAGGTCAGGCGATGACCCAGACTTATCAAGCAAAGGCAGTCCGATGGGAAATTCTGTCTGAAGTTTTGGTGATAGAAAGCTGTGTGCAGCAAGTTGGTCAGCGAGACCGACGTTGTTTACAAACTAACAGTCAGCAATGAACACGAACGCAAAGGAACGCGTCGTGTTCTTGATCCGAGACTTGGCCTGTATCCCCAACCAACTTGTTAACGGTCATCAAAGCCATGCGGTTTTCGCGGACATGACTTGGCAGCTGATGCTCACTGGAAAGGCGGTGGCAGCAGTCTGGATGGGTGCAGCTGCATCTCACGAGCTATAAATACGAGACGCACAATTTCTGGGGCATTACAACGCTGACCACCTTGATCATGTCGTCCAACGCTACAACACAACAGAAACTTGACCAACTCTTTCCTGCACCATCCCCTCCCCCTTCCCCCCTTTCCCCACAAAGACTGCCGGGGGCCAACCTGGAGTCACTCGCTGCTCTTCGGCACGTTCTCAAAGACAATCACCAGCGTAATCACATTTTCCTCAATTATTATCGTTTCCACAAGTATGTGTGTTTCCATCTAACACGCGAAATGACTCGAACGTTGACCCATGATCAGCCACATCACACATCGCGCACTTGCGATCTATGCTTTAGGTGGATCCGCGGAGATCATCAAAGATTACTACAAACGTGATGGTGACATTCAGCGCCCTGCGTTCGAGTCTCCCGAGCCCATCACAGAAGAGAATTTTGTTGACCACTTGGGGGATGAAAAGTAGGCCCCCGTACTCTCTGCATAGAATCACTTTGCTCAATACACGCACAAGCTTCTACCAAGGCTATGTATCCTTCTTTTCCAAGCAAATTTCTGAAAAGGGTGCCGCAAGCACTCTCGACGAGTTTGTCTTTTCTGAGGAATACAACTTTCAGAAAGGAAGAGATGCGGATACCCAACCCGAAATGTTGGCTCGTTTCTTTAGCGGACTCTTGCACCCATTGATCCACGCTGGACATGGAGTCGAATTTGGTTTGAAAGGGATGCTTGCCGAAGGTAAGTGATGTACAATACCGCACAGCATGCGTACCCTAAGTCAACTCTCAAGGTCTCGCAATGACGGCGGTGCACGACGTGCATATCAGGGGATTCATTCACCCTTCGCTTTTTTCTCCCAGTTCCACGAATGATGTGGACCGCACCACAGACCGTCTTTCGTCTTGTGCGTTGGACGCCTCGGCTGGCACCAGTACCCCTATTGTATCCAAGACCGGCGGTGTACACGCATTCGACATCCTGGCGCACATACTGAAAGACGACAGATTGCATAGCAGGCCACCTGTGGACTTCGTCAAGCAGTTCAACGAAATACTCACCGAGTACTCACCCATAGTCAGGGAACATGCCGAGAAATGGACTATCGATCTGAACCAGCGAGGTGAAGTCGAGCGTAAAATGGAGGAGCTCATCTGGTTAAGCTCCTTGGTTTATGGAGTTGGAGGCTTGAAATCAAATGGCCACCAAGCTGAGTTCCTCCTGTGCGTGACTTCTTTGACACACTGATGGTGAACTGATTCGTATGTTGGATAGGATGCACATGGTGACCTCGAGCCTCTTTCTCTCTTCGTTGATTGCGTATCTTTCTCCGCGATCTCAAGTCCTTCTCTTGCGCGGCTATTTCTTCACAACTCTCATATGGTGGGTCATGCGCGGTCGACCCGCCTTGAACATCAAGTCCTTCATGACGACCACGTCGGTAGAACCCTCAGTCCCTACAACCCCGGCACCAGGAACCCCCCTCACCACCGAAACGACCCCAACCCCGAATCCGTTCCTACCTATCTTGCAATCGGCCATCGCGCATCCCATGGACCACGTCATCAAAATTCAACGTGCGTTTGCTCACTTTGACATGTTGTATGGTACGCGTCCCGCAGGCTACTTCGAGGGCACGGCATTGGAGGACGCAGAGTTGCTGGATGGATCTCTGTTCTTGAGGACTGCCTTGTTGACGGCAGATTACACTGGATGGGTGCGCGAGGGACAGAAGGCGCGGCAGTTCAGTTTGGAAGGGGTGTCGATTTGAAATGCGAATCAAGGCAGCCTAGGGTTGAGGTGTACGATATGTACTTTTATCCACTCTCCACTCGGTCGTTCTAATTCGTTGCAACTTATTCCGTTCGTCGTCATAGTGATTTTATGATCACTGGTTTCAAAACGTATCGTCCCAAAATTGGCAACGGCCTGTTTTTTTAGTCATGCGGATGTCACCTCAGACCTGCCCCCGAACTAGAACGGTGAGCGAAGGAACTCCTCAGCACTAACGCATTTCACCTCCATCCCTAACAAACCAAGCACTCAAGTGGTGTCACTGCAAATGCAGTAACCCGGGTCTGTGGATGAGTGAGGTCGTATCTCACTTACTATTAATACCGGCGAGAGGCACAATTTCAATCCCGGTCTGATGGGACACTCACCACTTAGCAACACTGATGTCGTTCAACGGTAC
>JBBPSI010000095.1:0-91526 GCA_038093515.1 Butyriboletus loyo
AGCTACCTGACCTGGCTGTGTGGCGATTGAGCAAGTAGTCAACATCGGCAATACATTTCCTCGTTGGCACGAATATTCATGGCATGGGACTTGCGCATGCTAGTCATATCTCAGCTGTAGGAGCTAGCCCTCATTCCGGATTAGACAACTCGCGACATGTCGTGCACAAAATATACATGCATCCCGGCACGGTGGTGAAAAGGCGCGCTCAAGCTCCGGACGAGTGTTCTCCATACTGTATACATGGGAGCTGAACAGTGTATGTCTATCCACCACATGAACTCGAACAAAGTCACATTTGTATTCATGGATAGGCTGGGCGTTCCCTCTGTTAAAGGGACAATATCAGTGACCCAGTTCACGGACCGTTGCAGTACTTCGACCGATGTAGAAGGCTAACTCTAGCTGCGGACAGCTTGGCGAGATCGTCAATGGTACTGAAGGATGGGACAGGGATGTTTATGGGGACTCGTTCGTGTCCTCGTCCACTCGCCCGAATGGTACTCCCAATCGTGTTGCGAGCGTGTTTGTCGGTGGCTGAAGACCATGTTCTTGGACAGGCATTTCACGTCCATTGACACCGTCAGGGCAATCAATTAGGGCGACCGGGAAAGCCCCAGCGCAGATTCCTGCGGCACCAACGTCGAATTCTTGTGACTGGTCAACTCAATGATCATTTCGAAGGCAGCCAAAGTGGAAATACCGTACTATCATACCTGTAAAGTGAGTCACCAGAATGGTCGCTGCAATGTTCGTCGCTTGCTAAATTTGGTAGTGCCCGAGCACCCGATGCAACCTTTCCTCCCGCTTTGTCAAGATGTGCACCGAAGGGCTCCAGATGTGCACTGACGGGCTCCAGACGTATCATAGGCTCGGTTTCTGTCATGTCAGTCTCCTACTTCGCCTCCCATTTACCGCTGTCCTGGCGGTACAAACAGTCTGTTCTAGCTTCTCTTTTAAACACTCATCCGTTGTGGGATTTTGACTTGATACTGTATAAAAGACAAAGACTGGGCCTCTTTTTCAACGCCGATCCACCAATTGTTGTCGCCCTCATGTATGATCTCCGCTTGGTTCAAGGTAATGTCCATTCTGGCGCAGTGGCACCCCAGTGGCTACACCGACCTGCCTTCTTCTCTTTTGATTGGCCGCACTCAGTTTGGAAGTTTCCTTCGTGCACCGCGTGCTCGGGACACATGACATTCTCGTGTCCATCGACGCACATACATGAAAGATCTATTCATGCCGTTGTCACTGTGTCTTTGCCACTTGTGTGTACTGCGCCTGACGGGTTAGCAAAATGCTCATCGCAGGGACCGACCCTGTCGACGCTCACCGAGGGTGATTATAACCACGTCGACGATGCAGAGCTGTACCAAGGGCTGGACTTCCCGGAGCAACTCCACGTCATCAGGACAGTCTGTGAGTGTGTTTCGTATGAGTTTCGAACCTTGATTATGTTGATGTTTTTTATTTTGTTTTTTGTTCTCCCGGCTTCTTGCCGTCTATGAACTGGTGACTCGGGTAGTGGACATACGCCGTCCACGCTACGCGATGGCAGTCATGTTGGGCTGTGGTCAAACGATGGTGTCAGTGATGTAGACTCTACGTTAAACGCTTGAGGTCGTGCGAAGCAGCTGAGCGCGATATTTGAAGATCCGTTCCCCATCTGTGGTCAGGAGCGGACAAAGACAGATATCATGGATGACGTACGAATGAACATGAAACGAGGGCTGAGGCTGCGATCAGGGTTGGTTTTCATCTGATCTTGTCGTTCTAACCAAGTGAGTGTCTCAGCTTGGCAAGATCAATGACCGTGGGCGGCTATTGCATGATGGCTCTGACTCTGACGCGAGACTGCGTGGTTGCCACCCAGCAATCAACGCGACGATGGAGAATGGTGTCCATGGGATAATGCAACCTGGATGCGTGGCTTGGTCTCCAGAACTTCCTACGTGGAATAATAGGTATGGTGCTCCAAATAGTGTGTTGCGAGCGCGGACGGCGGTAGCTCGAGACCATGTGCTTGGACGGGCGTTACATGTCCACTGAAATCGTCAGGGCAATCGACGGGGACGCCCGGAAAAGGCCCTGCACGGGGTCGGGTAGCACCACCACCGAGCTGGGGACGACTGGTAACCTCTCATCCAGCCTGCGCAGATCACCTAGTTTCACGTGTCCTATGCGTCTTGGTTTTCGTGTACCGATCTCGCACTCGGAATGTGTTCGTTCTTGCCGCAGTGATGCTCACCGCACTCATTTGTGTAATCGCAGCATTATTTTGCACCCCGCTCTTTTGAATCCTCGTCGAATTGTCTCCCATCCTTTTTCCATTCTCTTTTGTTTTTGTCGTGTTCTCTTTTTTCATTTTTTTTTGGGCTTGTATTATCACCCTGACGCATTTCTAGCATCGTTTTGGGATACCCTCCCGCTTGTTTCACTTGATCATTTTTTCTCTCACATCTCGATTTGGATCAGTTTGTCGTGATTTCACTTATTCGTGTCATACACATCCGTCATTGTTTTCTTTATATAAACGAGGAATGTAAGCTCGTAGTTAGATGCATTCACAGGTAGACGGATGACTTGGTAGTTGTGCAGTGCAAGTTCGTGTGTTTGCATTGATCAAGCTCATTCTTTAGTTTGCAACAGATCTGATTGATTAATGAGACATTGACATCCAATCCCAACCTCCGCATGCATCTAAACTTCGTCGGCGAGTTTGAGTGAATCAAGGTTTTCCCCCCGGATGCGCCCTTGGAGATGCGTCCAGTGGTGGTATCTCATCATCCCTGGAACCGGCAGAAGAGGCCCGGGATGGTGGCTCCAGCAGCGTCAGCACGGAGGCAGGAAAGAAAATGAAATAATCGCCAACCTCGTCACAGTTGAATTTGGCAGCTGGCGCGCTCAACGGTACCTCGACCTATATCCTCGTAGGAACTCTCCCTTTGAGGTTGAAATGAACGAACTGGTACCTCGAAGAGATCACCGTGTCCCTCGGACTCGAGTAGACTGGATTCTTCCTGACGTACATGCACCATGAAGGATTTAGTACAACTCATTTTTTGACAGAATAGAACTTATCTGACATGCTGGAACTATGATAGCGCAAATACTTACATGGAAGGGACCATACAAGTCAGGGAGAATGTTCTTGTGATGACTTTTCCGTCAAATTGTCCAGTTGCAACATAGCAACTGTCCGGGGAGATCGCAATCGACCGTATCCATTCGCTATCCTCAATAACAGGGCCAATCCGAGTGAGTGCCAATATGTCTAGGAACGCGACAGAACGGTCTCTGAAGATGACAATGAATTTGCCATTGGGGGTTAGAGCTAGAGTATGGACCAGAATGTTACTGCCCTTGGGACTCCGCGACTCAGCAAGCTGGGACCCAGTGGAGACACTGAAAGCCCTGATTGTGTGTTGTCGTGCGATGTGGCAAAAATGCGCCGACCATCCCCTGACCATGCAAGTGGAATGGCCGGGGTGCGTTTGGTTGTGGCAGTCTTGATGGTGATGAGCTCATTGCCATTGTGACTGTCGAAAATGTGGATGTTGGACTCAAACCATAATGGTAGCATGCAGTGGCGATGTGGTCACCACTCGGGGAGAATTTGATCCCGTTGACAAGCTTTCCATGGTCGAGCGGGCCAACGAGTCTCTTCCCTGTGGTAGTGTCCCAAACACTCGCTGTTTTGCCAGCACTATCTCCGGTCCCGGTGGCGACTTTGGTGAAATCAGGGGAGACATCAACTGCGTACACACGATTTGTGCCTTCCACCTCAATGATCTTTTCGTGCATCTCTCCATCCCACACGCTTGCACCATGCGTACCACAAACCATCCACTTATTATCTGTCGACACGCAAATGGCGTTCAGAAGCATTCCTCTTTGTTCTCCGACCTCCTGACCATCTTCAAGTTGCCAGGGTGAAATCCCATTAAAATTCGTGCCCAGAAGATCTTTTCTGTTGGATTAGAAAGAGATCGCGAATATTGATTGAGAACGACCAGTGTCCAGTACTATTGTTTGGTCTTACTGAATGGTCACCATTGCTCAATCTTTTCCTCAGAGCTGCTACTCACTAGTATTTGTCAACGACATCCTCACCAATTTTACACGGTCGTTGGTATAAAAAGATATCGAGAAACAAGGTGTTTCGGTTTATTCGTGGTGCGCAGAGTTGCTGCGTAGACACGTATCGTTATTCTCAATATGGTTTGTTCCTGAGTACCTCGTGTCTCTGGTGCTGATTCTCACCCAGATTCCTTCTACATGACCTGGCTGCGACGACCAGACCAGCAATCGGTATTGGAGAAACCATTCCTTACTGCCACGTGTAGGCTTACGCTGGAACTTGCGAGCACTTGTCATATCTCGGTTCCAGAATCTGGTTCACGCCGGGTATACTTATCTACATTAGACCAACTCGTGACATACCATGCACGAAACGTGTGTGGAGCTCACCTCATGTGGGAGCGTTCATACTCTAAGAAGACTGTTCTCCATAAATGGGGGATGAATGTATGTTAGTCCTCCACACGAACTCGAATCACGTCACATTTACATCCATGGGCAGACTGGACGTTCTCTCCGATAAATGGTCAAAATCGGTCACCCTGTTCACTGATTGTCGCAGTACTTCGACCAATATATATGGCTCACCTGAGCTGGCCAGATACAAAATCCCCCCCGCTGCGCGGTTGTCAACGTCGGAGTCCCTGTTGCATCCTACCGGTGCCTCTTATTCAATATTCGTTTCCCCTTCGGTCAAGGAATACTACAGGCCTGGTTGCGCTTGCTCCATCTCACGTACCTCCTGAGCCAACGTGTCCAAGGATCGCTTACAACCTCCGCCCACCCCCCCTGTACTGCCATATCTTCCCCGACGTGAATTAAAATGTTATCTCACGAATTCCAAGAGCTCTATCGGTGACTCGAGTAGTGGACATGCGCCGTCCACGCCAAGCAACCATGCATGATGTCTGAAGATCCCGAGGACCGCTACTCCCATGTGGGACTACGTAGTCTTAATCCAGAAATCAACGTGATGATGTCCATGAGATGATACAATGTGGATGGGCAACTTGGCAGTAGCCAATGGCCGATATCATTACGCCGATGGTTCCACCTCAGTTCAGCAAGGATCCCGCACACCGTGATGCACATCAACATGATCCTCTTATCGCAAAATAAGCATCCCAAATGATGGGTGAAGGACGGGAGTGAAGCCCGAATGTCGGACCTGAGAGCGGTGGTTCTATGTAAGGCGGAGGAAGCGGCGGGAGCGTGTAGAGTGGCATGCAGTGGCATGGTGGCATGGAATGTTCATCCCACTCAAACAATGCCTCAGAAGCTCAGTCCTGCCTCGGGCTATGGTGGCATCAACAACTCGCAGAGTGGATTCAGAGGTGCTGGAAGCTGGAGCGCGCGATGCGCCTACGGGACTCGTAAGGGCCTTCGTCCTCTCGCTCTAATAAGGTGGACAGTAGTATTCCCAACAATGCCGCAAGCGCGTATGGGAATAGCTCAAGACAATGCACTTGGACAGGCGTTACACGCCCATCGACATCGTCAGGGCAATCGGCGAGAACTCCCGGGAAACGGCCAGCTGCCTCTCATACCTGCCCTGTAGCTAACACCTTATCTTACTCGCATTCCACGTCTTGTTTCTCATGGAGCAACCTCGCACTCGTATTGTGAGCTTTCTTGCCGTAACGCGCTCGCCTTAGTCGTTCATTTAATCATCCTATTTCCCCTAATCCCTCACAGCATTCTCTCATACTCCGTGTTTTTAATATCTTCACCGACTTATCTCGCTTGCTCTTTCCTTTCTCTCTCGTATTTTTCTGGCGTTCTCTGTTCCGGTTTCTTGGCTTGCATCATGACCTTGCATTTGTAGTGCATCCGAAATAATCCTGGCACTACACATCCATCTTATACAGATGAGGAATGCGAGCCGACTGGCACGTTTATTTGGATGCAAGGAGGTCATCGATATGGATGGTCTCCCTGGAACGAGTAGACTCGACAATCCACTAAGAAATCCGTCTTCACAAGGAGCGATCGGCTCAGATCTTGATCGCTTAGTACTACATGGATTCGTGGCGAAGAAGCAAAACATTGAAGCAAGGTAACACGACAACCTCACCAACATCTACCTCCATCGAAGTCGGATATTTTCTTTAGGCTTGCAACCGCTCTAACGAATCAGATATTCACCTCCGATCCCAACCTCTGTGTGCATATGAACTTCATCGGTGACCGTTAGGTGAACATCCTAGCGAGCTTAATCGGGAACGGACTCATCAGGACTCATACTGACTACTGCATTCCGGGAAGGTGAGGCTATATATCTGTTGTGAACCATGAAAACGCACTTGCATTTATACGTCCCACACACCAGCGGAGCCGGTGCCAAGTGTGGGGTGCAGTTGAACCAGGACCCCATTTATACTAATAGGACCTGGATGGGGGTAGACAGACTTGGGCCAGCACCCGGAGTTTTATCTGGGTGGGTACCTGGAGTCCGGAGTCGTGTGGAATCTCAAGTGGACGTCGACCGACCAAGTGGTTGCATCCCTATACTGGCACTCTGAGTCTTATACATCTTTCATCACGAGCTGGATCTCACTCAATCGAGTTATCGTGCGGAAGAACTCACCATACATATGCAGGAAGGAGGTAGATGAAAATTAGAATAGTGGCAGGTAGTGAGGGACGTACATATATACTACCAACTATTTTGCCGACCAGCTTGGGCGTTCGTACATTGAGAATCGATCCGGGTAGGAAAACATAGGCAGAGAGGGAAGTCCACTGAGCCTGGTCAATAAAAGATAGAACCAAAGAACCTGAAAGAAATTGCCTACAACGTTCCATATGTGCTCGACGCTCTATCCACTCTTCCCCAACAAACGATGACAGCGGTACCCTCCGTTTCTGTCTTTTTCGTAGACAAATCGATACACACGACCATCGCGTCAATACATACGAACATGAACCGGGGGGACAACGGGGGACATAAACTCAACTTACGAGGGCTTCGGATTAGATGGTTGCGCCTTCCCACTGATCAGAGAGCAAGCCGTGTCGTCGCGTGGACCGCGTGTGCCCCGACCGAACCTAGAGTTATCGTGAAGTAAAAAAGAACCTTCAAGGAGTGAGCAGCAAGAAACACCAATGTGAATGCAAGGCCATTCATCACACCGGGATTCGAGAAGATGAAGGACATTGAATGCACATCTGCACACTGCGGGATACGTTCACCTTTGAGGAACTCGTTGACCTCGCCCAAATGCTAAAGGGTAGAAGTTGGAGGCGTCGACGTCGCAAAGTGATTTTCAATCGCCGCTGAATGATGAACGGAAGGGTTCGACGTTTACAGTCTCTCGACTCGACTCGCGGCTGGTTGTTTCGTCTACTGGCATTCTTTGCCACGTCAGGCGGTTCGCTGGGCTTCCCTGTCCAACGCATTTCGTCGGCGTCCTCGCCCTCACCCTCTGGCCTGGGTTCAGGTCGCGTCATTCGAGGACACTTGTCATTGTTTTACCATGACTGGCACCATTCGCTCTGTGACGGTTGCGGAAAAAATGGGATGATGAGACAGATGGTTTGTTGGGATGGAATCGCGAATTCACACACCTTCCGTTGAGTTGGAACTTGTGCACCGACCGTGCTCTGTTTGGCTCGGAACTTTCAGTCACAAAACAATGAAGATCGCACTCCCGGAAAGCATGCCCAGATATCCACAACTCATCCCCCAGACGAAAAGCTAGCTGCAGGACTTGGGGCCGCGTGGTCGCAGTTCAGCCATCAACGTGCCTGGACATGACTTCGATGGTTCCATTTCAGTTTAGCAATGATCTTGCATGCCTTGCTGCACCTCAGCGTGCTCTTATCGCGAAACGTGCGTACGAGATGGTTGTTGCCCAGCGTACGATGCAAATGGTTGGTTAAGAATGCCCTGGAGCACAGCTCGAATGTCAGGTTTGGGAGCCGTGGTTGTGCGTATAGCGGAGGAGTGGGGGAACTCCTATTGTGATCTGGGCAGCGTGGTGCCGATGGGCACGATGGGGATACCCAGCATAGAGATATTCATGCCGCCCAGCCAATAGGCAAGAAGCTCTGTGGTCTTCCCCAGCGCCACTACCTCATTCTATGGTGCCATCTTGTAGAGCTGATTTACAGGTGTCAGAGACTAGGGCATATGGATACCGCCTCTTGGTCGAATTACTTTGGAAAGGAAAGTAATCCCAATGCTGCCGCGAGCGCGTACGGCGGTCATCGTGCGTGGTCCGAACTTGGGCCCCTCCGCACTCATACTCTTCAGGAATCCTGCATTGCACCCACGCAAATTTCCACATCCGGGTTGATCTCCATCCCTCCGAGACCATTCGACACCGCGCCCATCCTATTCTCCTCGCCTTCGCTAGCGTCTGAACCCCATTTGATATCCGAATCACCCCTCCGTCCACCTAGGAGGTCCTATCCTCCCCTCGACCTTGGCTCCGACATATTACCCAGGCCTATCCTGGGGCTGGCCTGTCGCTACAGCCGTACCTCCTTGCCTGCTATCAGCGCGGCGTTCGAGCACGGTGGGTGGGCACAGATCCTTCTTTTCCCCCTTCGTCTTCACTTCACTCTCTGCGCCTTTATTCTCGTGGACCGACACCGCACTCGCAATGTGTACATTCTCGCCGCGATGGCGCTCGCCGTCACTCATTTAATAATTCAGTTTCCTGGCATTACTTTGCGCCACTTTTTCATATCCTCATCCACTTCTCTCGCTTGCTTCTTCCTTATTTTTCTGATGTTCTTTTCCTTGCTTAACTTGTATCATGACCCTGACGCTGGCATTGGATTCGGGACACGCTCTCGTTCGTTTGCTTCGATCATCAGAAGTGCGATGGGGAACTAGCCTGAACCATCAGCACCATCCACCTAGCACGAGAAACGACCTGTCGAGCATGTAAACTCTTCCGTCATTGAAGTCGACGCAGAATGAAATTCAGAGAAAGACCACTGTACGTACGGACTCCATTCAGTGAACACCCCGGCGAGTTCAATCATGGACGGGCTCATCAGCATTCATACTGATGCTACAAAGTCAAAAACAGATGTCGATAGGTTTGCCATTCAGAGTATTATACACGTGTATTGCAGCCAATAACCCGGATCACTGCGACTCATCGTATGCATCTGAGCAAATACACAACATCCATGCGGGTAACCTGAAAGAAATGGTAGCATCACCGGATCCTTGTTGACGCTGGTCTACTGTAAGTATAACAATGTAGGTCAAAGAAAAGTGATGCGCACCTTTACATAGACCCTCTCGGTTGAGGGTTGAGAACGATCCTTTGGTTGTTGCACCTAGTAAGACGTGAGCTGTCATGACGCGAGGTCCACATCACGAGAAAAAACTCACCGGGTCCGTTGCACTTGGATCCGCAACACCTTGTCCACTACGGGAAGCATCTTGGTTCAGACGCTTGGGTACGGCGGCCTTGCGACGCGATTTGCGCTTTGACTGTGACGTGTGATAAGTCCCTGCATATGCATCCGAGGGACAACCAACCTTTGGCCTTGTGGGGTTCGTTGCAACAGATCGCTAAGGTGATATGTTAGACACACCGCATCCGAATGAACAGCACTGTAATACTTTATTAGGTGGAGCTGCGGCCATCCTCGAAGGTCCTTCATTGGTGACTTCAAATCTCGCCGATGAGCGAGTAGGTGATCGACGATCCGCAGGCTGGCGCGATTTTCCGGTCTGTTGGTCAGGCTGATGTGGAGTGGCGTCCTGGTGACCCGTCCTCCGTAGCAACCATTTGAATATCGAATGGCCATGGCGTGACCCGACAGTGTCGAGATTTCGCTCTGCAGATGTCAGTACTCCATCTTCCTGGGGATGCGCAGAAGAAACCGGGGACGGTGGCTGCAGCAGAGTCAAGAGACAGATGAGAGACGAACGAAATGGTCAAAAACCTCGTCAAAGTCGGATTGAGGACTTGCAGCCGATTTATCCTGTAACGTGTCGTGAGTCCCTGTAAACAAGTTCGGAGAATAACGAACCTCTTGCTTTCTGAACGATCTTGCGACTGTCCGCTAAGACGATGTGTTAGATACACCGCATCCGATTGTCTGCCCAGGACAAAAACTCACTGGCTTACGTTGAGTCGCGGCCATACTCGAAGGACCCTCGTTTGTGTCATCCACCCTCACTGAGGGGGAAGGAGATTGATGATCGGCATCCTGGCGCGACTTTCCAAGACGTCGACCAGACCTATGTGAAGTGGAACCCTTGTAGCCGATTCTCTTTCGCCACTTTGTAAGTATTGAACGACCACGAGATGATTCGGCAACATCAAGGTTTTCCCTCTGACGTGCCCCTGGAGGTATGGCACGAGATGTGTCCAGTGGTGGTATCCCATCCTCCCGGGGACCGGCAGAAGAGGCCCGGGATGGTGGCTCCAGCAGCGTCAGCACAGAAGCAGGAAAGTCAGTGAAATAATCGCCAACCTCGTCAAAGTTGAATTCGGCAGCTGGCGCGCTCGACGGCACCTCGACCTATCTCCTCGTGAGAACTCTCTTTGAGGTTGAAAACGAACGAGCCGGTACCTCGAGGAGATCACCGTCGCCGTCTTCACTGTGTTCCTCGGAGTCGAGTGGACTGGATTTCCGAGATTCTTCCTGATGTACATGCACCATGAAGGAGTTAGTACAACTCATTTAACAGAATGGGGCTTATCCGACATGCGGTGACTATGATAGCGCAAGTACTTACACGGAAGGGACCATACAAGTCAGGGAGAATGTTCTTGAGATGACGAATGATGATTTTTCCATCAAATTGTCCAGTTGCAAGGTAGCAACTGTCCTGGGAGATCGCAATCGACCGTATCTGTTCACTGTCCTCAGTGACAGGGCCAATCTGAGTTAGTGCCAATGTGTCTAGGAATGAGATGGAGCGGCCTCTGAAGGAAGCAATGAATTTGCCATTGGGGGCTAGAGCTATGGAATGGACTGGATTGTCACCCCCAGTGAAAATCGGCGACTCAGCAAGCTGGGACCCAGTGGAGACACTGAAAGACCTGATTTTGTTGTCGTCGGATGTGGCAAAAATGTGCTGACCGTCGCCTGACCATGCAAGTGGAGCAGCTGGGGCGGATTTGACCACGGCAGTCTTGATGGTGATGAGCTCGTCGCCATTGTGACTGTTGAAAATGCGGATGTTGGAGCCATGGTAGCATGCGGTCGCGATGCGGTCCCCACTCGGGGAGAATTTGATGCCAATGACATAGTTTTCATGTTCGAGCGGGCCAACGAGTCTCTGCCCTGTGGCGATGTCCCAAACACTTGCTGTGTTGGCACTACCTCCGGTGGCGACTCTGGTTGAATCAGGGGAGAGTTCAACCGCCCATACGTGATTTGTGCCCTCCACCTCGATGATCTTTTCGTGTATCTCTCCGTCCCATACACTTGCGCCCTGCATAGTACCACAAACCACCCACTTGTCATTCATTGACACGCAAATGGCGTTCAAATCCATTCCTCTTTGCTCTCCAACTTCTTGACCGTCTTCAAGTCGCCAGCGTCGAACCCCATCCTCATCCCCGCTCAGAAGATGCTCTCCGTTGGAGTAGAAAGAGACTGCATATATCCATCCAGAGCGACCAGTGTCCAGTACTGTGATTTGGTCTTACTGAATGGTCAGCGATGCTCAATAACTCCTCAGAGCTGCGCACCTGTATTCATCCTCACCAATGGTACACGATCAAATGTCAAGGAACAAGTGCTTCGGTTTACTCGTGGGTACGCAAAGTTGCTGCGCAGATACCCATCGTTATTCTCAACATGGCTTGCTCACACAGGTGCCTCGTGTCTCTCAGGGTGCTCATTCTCTCCCAGCTTCCCACCACATGACCTGGCTGTGACAACCAGACAAGCAGTCAGTAGTAGCGAAAGTTTTCCTCGCCGCCACGGATAGTCATATCTCAACTGGAGAACCCAGTTCACGATTCACATTAGAGAACCCTCGCCCACTGCCAAGAGGTAATAGCGTCGTGTCGGACTCTTCCTAGAGGATATCTATTGCAGCATTTGGGGAGCACAAACTTGCAGCCATGCGAATTCCCCCGCTCCCCTATTCCTTCATTTCTCTGCATCTGCCGCAGATACCCTCCGTGTAGAACGAAATGGCAGGAAACGTGTACCGAAATTTTCTGTCTTCTCTGGAATTGATTGCCCACAGCCGAACAAGAATGCTTTTGCTGCACCGATGCCGAGTCTTCGACTTGAATCTTCCGTTCTATAAATGGGTCTTTGGATGATTCCAAGTCCGACAAAGATGAAACTTAATAGCCGTGGCGGAGGAATACAAGGTCGACAGGAACGATTATTTGGGTGCGTTCTTGAGGAGGAGCGGGCAGACAAATGACTTGATAGATCCGCCGTCTTCGAGAGTGTACGCAGTGCAATACAAGTTCGCGTGTGTTCGATGATGGGAGGGAAGAGCTCATCGGTATGGATAGTGTTCATGGAGCGACTCATCGACTCGATGATCTGCCCTCGAATCCGTTTACAAGGGCAATTGGCTTGGGTCTTGAAGGCTCTCGAGCGCACTATATAGTATGTACTTGCATGAAGAAAAAACCTTGTAGAAGGAGCACGCAGCCTAAGGTAATTAACACACCCTCCCCGTCGAAATTGATATTCTTTAGGTTTGCAACAGCTTTAATGGATCAAACACTCCAATCCCAACCTCCGTGTGCGTATAGACTTCATCGATCAGTGGCAGTTCGGTGAATATCCCAGCAAGTTCAATCGTGAACGGGACCACCAGGACTCAAGCTGATGCACACAGACTAAGAAAACTACATGATCGATGTCTACATGGTCATGATTCGGAGTAGTACGCTTCAGTAGTATCTATTGAATCGCCAATGCCGCGTGGGACCCTGAATCAGAAGGCTGACCAGACTGACCTTTTCCACAGATCAAAGTCATCGGCTGAACCAGAAGTGATCGTAAAGTAGATCTTCAGCGGGTGAGCACCAAGAATTCAAGCAAAGAAACACTAATGTCAATCCAAGGTCGTCCATTGAACTCAGTCGGGACAATGAAAGACCTCGAATTTACATTGGCGCGCTGCGGAATTCGTTCGATTTACGGAGGCGTATCTGCGTTGACCTTGCACAAAGGGCGGCGACGCATCGATAGCAGTCGGTCCTTGGTCGGCCCAAGCATGAACTAAGGTGGGACCGACATAATGGACTTGGCATTTCGATGAGACGTGACAAATGTGTGACAACGTGACCACCACTCGCTTATCGGCTCGCTCTACCGAAGTCGACAGCTTTGCGTCAACCATGTCTACCCTCTTCGTTCCTCCTTCAAAGCTTCAGGACCCAATCAAGAGTTAATGCATATAGTGTTCCGGGAATCAAGCTTTCTAGCGGCACCGGCGACGTGAACTCTGAAGCACTGGGGATATTCCTATCTCCCGTGAATTCTAGATGTCTGCCGACCATTCCGAATCCCATAAATACGCTTTGTCTATAGCTCACTCTCCAAGGGTGAGCGGTGGGCGTACAGTGTGGCTGCCAACTGGCACATGGCGACTACCTCCAGGGATATGGATATATTTGCATTCGGACCGCAGTCTTAGTTATGTCGGTTGAAAGGAGGCTTCTTCGGTTTTCTTTTACAGTGGTTTGTCACGTCTACCTATTCTCGTTTGTCAGGGATTAATTTACTTTTCAATTGACCCGGCCCGCAAACTCGGACATTGTCTCCAACGCGCAGGTTCAGTCCAAAGGTGAATACCACATGTAATTGATAATGGATGGACTGACCATGAATCTTGATATGTATCAGCTTGCGAG
The DNA here is from genome assembly GCA_038093515.1 of Butyriboletus loyo. NCBI lineage: Eukaryota > Fungi > Basidiomycota > Agaricomycetes > Boletales > Boletaceae > Butyriboletus > Butyriboletus loyo. The sequence goes on from JBBPSI010000095.1 coordinate 13,896, forward strand.
GGACCGACATGGCAAGTACCCCAGTTGTACCCAAGCTCAATCTATGAATAGAATTCTGGAAAGCTCTCCTTACGTCTATCGTACATAAAAACACAGAAATATGCAACACGGTTCTCTGCGGGGGCCTTCTATCCTTCGACTTACCAGTTAAGATGCTTGTCAGCCCTGTCAGCTATGTTCGATCAATCACCGACTCGTGCCCCTCGGCGTTCTCCTGGACGACCCCAATACTGCTAAAGGCGTCCCTAGGAGGTGTGAGTGGCGGCCGTGGTATCGTTCGATGGCGGCGTCGGCGAAACGAGCGACATCTCAGTCAGACAGCGTTATGCTCTCGCTCGCGTTCAGACGCGTACCTCATGTATGTGGAAGAACGACCAGTCACACGGACGAAATTATCACATCATTCACAGCCGGCAATACTCCCACAAATTTCCCCGTCCTCACTGACCCCATCTCCTTACCGTTCTGCGGGCAACTCTTGCCTTTCTGTTATTGCGGGCCTGATATAATAGAAAAAGCCACGATGAGGCTCGGACGCCTTGACCAAACAAGACATAATCACGAGAAGTCTCTGCGTGGTGTTGGTCGGGTAGGTACCAGTGAGATCACGAGTGCAAGCGAGTCATCGAAATCCCACTGGGAGTCCCTTATATCCCAGGGGGGTTAGGTCACGCAAATCGAAAGCCATCGTTTCTCCCTCTTGTGTTCATCATGTCGATCGAGCCCGAGGCGCAACGCAAGTCGTACGAGGGTGATGTGGCCGCGGTCGGAATGAACGGTGATGAAGACATACTGCAGGTGGAAGCTCGACGAATTGCGGAACGGCAGCTTGTTCGAAAGCTCGATGTTCGTTTATTGCCCACCATCATCGTCATCTTTTTGATGAACTTCATTGATGTGCGTCGCGTTTGTGGTGTGACGTGTACGCATCGTATTGAGCCGTGTCTGATATCGCAGCGCGTCGCAGTCACGGCTGCTCGACTCAAGGGCTTACAGACAGATTTGGGTTTATCCAGTACGTCCTCACTTGTTTGGGGTGGCCTGGTAACTCACCAAAGACGACAGACGTTCAGTATGATACAGTAGTGGCGGTCTTTTATGCAATGTATTGTCCGGCACAGATTCCTTCCAATATGGTAAGCAGCCTGGTATCTCGGTTGGTACAGTAGAGTTTGAAGTATCTCTCAAGGCCCTCAACTATGTTTCGAGGTTGGTCACGTTTCCCATATTTTCAGGATTGGTTGCGGAACATCAGCCCTGTTTAGACCCGCCATCTACATTGGTACTTCTGTCGTCCTGTGGGGTTTGACAAGTGCTCTCGCTGGCGCCACGCATAGCTTCGGTGGTATCATGGCCTGTCGTTTCTTCATCGGGCTTCCGGAGGTAAGGCGACGGAGTCCATCGAGATCAAGACGACTAATATGACGCCATTTCAGGCTGCATTTTACCCTGGTGCGATCTATCTTTTGTCAAGATGGTATACACAGAAGGTTTGTTCTACTCGTATCGTATCGCATCGTACGATTGCGATAGATTCTATCCTTCAGGAACTGGCTTTCCGAGGTGCCATTCTCTACGCCGGGTTACTTATCTCCAATGCTTTTGGAAGCGTGAGCCTCTCCGTGTTGCATCTTCGTTCCAGCTTCTGATTTCTTGATGGTGCCTAGTTGTGGGCTGCAGGTATTCTTGGAAACATGGATGGGGCTTTGGGCATCGCGGCGTGGAGATGGTGGGTTTGGCGCTTGTTTATGGCGACCACGTTATCTGACATCGTATTCACCCTCGAGCGCAGGCTTTTCTATATCGAGGGCGCTATAACGATCTTCATTGGTTTCTTGGCCATGTGCGTTCTGTGTTTGTGATCCTTGCTTGCTACCATTTCACTCGACGAAACTCCTAGGTGGTTGCTTCCGGATTATGTACGTCCCGAGCCCCCCTCGGTGGTGTGATCTGACGGGTTCCTGAATTCTCTTTCTGACTCCGGTAGCCGAACAACACTAGGTGGTTGGGTCCCGCAGAGAGACATTTGGCACAGGTCCGGCTTGCGGAAGATACTGGTGAAGCCGATCAGGATTCACAGCAAGACTCGTACGTCGTCCATGCCTCCCTGAAGTCCCAACCACCGACTAGTACGTTTTCCAGGGTCTTTGAAGGTCTAAAAACGGCGATCAAAGATCCCAAGGTCCCGGTTTTCATGTTGCTGGCTTTTTCAGAACTGTTGGGACTCAGCTTCATCAACTTCTTCCCAACGTGAGTGTTTCGCGAACGGACCATTCTGATCGAGGTCTACACACACATGCTTGGGTTCAGGTTGACTGCTACTCTTGGCTACTCGACGACGAACACTTTGCTGATGGCAGCGTATGTTCTGTATCGTGTTTTTCATTCTTGACGCCTATTCTTTACGTTTGAGCAGTCCACCGTGGATCCTTGCAGCCATCGTGACGGTCATCAATGCGCGGCATGCTGGTGAGCAGCTCACCCGCCCTCTCCTACCTCGTTCGAGTTGACGAACCCGTATGCACGAAGACGTCACCGGCGAACGGTTCTTCCACCAGGCCGTCTGGTGGTGGACCGCCATAATCGGCTACATCATCTCACTGTCGACGATGAACGTAGGTGGGAGATATTTCTCGCTGTTCCTCATGACGTCCGGACATGTCGGTGTGTAGCCTCCTCCTCCGCCACCCTGTCCTTCAAGCTTCAACTTTCATCTCTCTCTTTTTTTTTCTTTTTTTGCGTGCGCGTGTGTGGTGTTAGGGTTTGCGTTGACGTTGGCATGGGTGGCGAATTCCATCCCTCGACCGCCAGCCAAACGGTCCGCAGCGATCGGGCTTGTGACCGGGTTCGGCAATCTGGGGAATTTGTACGTCGTTGCATCTCTGTCCCAACGGGTCGGGTACACGCTCATCCTCACCCCTCATCCTTCATCCACCATCCACCATCCGCACGAACGGGGGGCGACGTCGGAATAGAACGGGATCCTACATCTGGCAAACGAACTGGAGCCCCGAATACCATCCATCGATGATCATTGCGCTTTGTGCGCTCGTATCGGCGACGTTGCTCGGTTTGGGTACGTGTTTCGTGTTTCGTGTTTGCCGTTCGTATGACTGATTGACTGGTTGACTGGTTGACTTATCGACTGATTGACTGATTTATTGATTTATTGATTGACTGATTGACTAATCGACTGACTGACTGACTGACACCGGCTCGAACCTGTTTGATCCTAGTCATACGCGCGCTGCTCGTACGGGAGAACGAACGGATGGACCGCGCAGAGCTGGAGCTGGACGTGACGCGCGGTCCTAGACCTAGCGGCGAACGCGAACGGATCGAGGAAGCGGCCAAGTTGGAGGGGATCACGTTTGACGAGGCTGTCGGACGTAGAATGGGGTTTCGTTATCTGTACTAGTTTTTTCTTTTTTTCTTTTAAAAAAAAATCCTTTTGTGTGTGTGTAGCTCGTCTGGAGTGCGGATCAGTGTAGTTTGGACGATGACCGGTTGACCGACGACCGACGACCGACGAATATCGAGCCGTTGGCATCGATACACATGTACATAAAAAAGGATATCATCCGAGTGCCTGATCCGCATCTCATCCATTAACGTTTCGACTCTCGTATATGAGATGTACGAGAGCCCCCGACCACGCGTTCGAGCACGCAATCCGCCTCGCTCCATCCAACATGAAATCAACCGACGTCACCTTGCACATTCAATGTCATATCATGTCGTGCGCATCTTTCTTTTTTTTCTTTCCTTCGTGAAATCCTTCAACCCAAGAGCGGTGCATCCCAGGAAAACGACCCGTTACCAGAAGAAAAGAATAAAAAAATCTGATTCTCATTTTTCGACGCCCCCATTACTTTTTTTGTGGTGAAAAGGGAATCATCTGTACCGAAAGAAAACCTACTCGTAGTGTGCCCCAAAGCCAAAGTCCATGTGATGCAAGTGTGTGAGTATGACAGAGAGAGAGATGGCGTATGCAGATATATATAAAAAAGAAAAAAAAAAAAAAAAGAGACCAAGAGTAAGGGCGCGCATGGGAGTGGCGGTACACGCAAACAGCGAGGAGAGATTCCGACTGCAATCGGCATAGTCGAACAAAAGAAAAAACAATACAAGCGTGGTGCAAATGCTTTTGTGCATTCTAGCACCCACGTAGACGTGATACATGACGATCGCGTTGCAAGATGGTCATACAGGGAGTGGACCGGGAAAGAAATGAAATAGTGAGGTCGTAATGGATCATGCCATGATCCCGCCGTCATCATAGCCATGATGGTTCAGAGAGGGTCCTTGGGCAAAGCACCACTGCGTGACAAAGGCGTCGTATAGTGAATTGCTGTCGGCGAGAGTCTTTCCCCCTGGTGGCGATGGAATATCGTACCGTCGTTCGGGAAACTCCGTTACAGGCACGAGATCGGTGCGTTGACGAGTCGGCTCCACCCGCGGTGTGGTGTGTCCTGACCAATCCCAGTCCGCAATGTGTCCAGGTCTGAAGCATGTGAGAACGTCCTCCTCCTCTCGACGACTTGGAGGCTGAGCGATGGTTGCGGGCTGTCCGCTTATGATCACATGCGGGACCATGGTAGGTGAACCAGAAGGGGTTGAAATTGTGGAGGAAGCGGGTGACGCAGCGTCTTCGACAGACGGTGATCGCACTGCGGTCGAGATTGACAGCTCTGGATTCGCAATCGAAGATGATGACGGCCTTTGAGGGGAACCCGGGGAAGGAAACGAGATGGCGGATGTGGTACGAACTGTCGGGGGGGCATAATTGCACAGATTGAGTTTTCCGGCGCGCAAGGACACCGGACGCCTATCGGTTTCATTTACGGGCGGGGACTCCCTGTTTTCTGGAACAGAGGGGACCATGAGACCAAACGCATGCTCCTTGCAAGTTATTGCAGGATGAGGTCGGATGCGTTGTGGAGGAATGGATGCTAATGCCCACGAAATAAGTATTGCTTGTTAAGCGAGACGAACGGGGAAATGACAGTACCAGAGACAGTTTGTCGGCGGGGCCTGCTTCGTGGAGATGTAGGAGGAAAGAGCGCAGGTCTGAAACCGACACGGTAATTCCTGCCGCCGTTGTTATCCCACCATTCACCACCTGGGCCACACTGGGCGGAACTACTGGGCTCTGGGTATGTCGAACTGGTGTGATAGCGGGCGGCGAGCCATAGAGTGCGAGTGCTCAAAGAGTGGGCATAGTCCTCGAGACGGATAGTGAAGGTGAATCGATCCCATCCTCTTCCTTTTTGAGCACCTGAATCCCTCGAGGTGGGAACGGATGGCGATGGACGAATTTGGGAGGGTAGAAGTGTCAGTGATTCGAGGTAGTGAGCGCCGACCTCACTGACGGTTTGCCAGTCGTCGAGGGTGAAACGGACGGCGACCTGTTTTTCAAACGCCAAGTTGCGGACGAGGATAGAACCTGTGAGTAATGGTTTCGCGGCTGGGGTGGGGGATGGGGATGAGGAGGACAGATTGAGGGACTCGAGGAGTAAATTTGCAGGAGGGGAGAGTTCTGTAGGAACGGGAGAGGACTTTGTTGGATCGCTCTCATAATTGAACACGGGGGGGAGAGAAGGAAATGGAAAGTGTGGGGGGGGGGTCTCGTCGCCCTCTGTTTCTGTCTCGTCGCCATTTCCATTCGCGGAATTGCTGAGTGCAGCGGGGCGAGCTGAACGATTAAAGATACGGACTGTAGTAAGACCGTAGTCCTTTTCTGGGAAATGAACGTTTTTGTGGATGGCGACTGGTGATGACGGTTCTGAGCGGGCACGTAGATGCATATGCTGAGCCTGAGGAGGTGGCAAGATGGTAGGCGACGATGAAGATGATTTGAGAGAAGACTTGAGAGGTTTTCCGTTTGAGAGCAAGATGGGAGCAGATGAGCCTCTGGGGAGCTGAGTGCGGGGAAGGGAATCGGAGGAAGAGGATCTGTGGGAGGTCGGGGAGGTCGAGATAGGGAAGGGGAAGGAGGGAGGAGGGACAGCAAGGGGCTGTGGAGAATGTTCGTCTACGGAGGACGAGTGGTCGGCGTCGTCGTCGTGGGCAAGGTGGAAGACGGGGAATTTACGGGCCGAAATGTCTGTTTTTCTCTTTGGGAGGTCACCCAGAGAGTGGAATGCGCCGGGGCCGTGTTCGTCAGAGAATGTGCGGCGGATGGCAGACATCTGTGAATGACGTCAGACACGAGTAGGTTCACTGAAGACGGACAGAACCGTCCAGACGGTGTGCGGTGAAGAGAAAAAAAAAAAAAGAGAGAGGGTGGGGTTTTGATAGTGCGCGTTTTGAAATGTCAAACGTGCAATCTCCTCCGATAGCCATCCTTCCGAGATCTCGATCGCCGAATCGGCATATAAGCGACGCCCGCTTTCAAATTGTCCAGATCCCGCTTCCGATCACATGTGCCTTGCGGCGACACACTTTTGGCTTGTATTTTACTGCCTCTGCTGTGCGGATCCGCGCCGGCCTAGAATTTCCTTATCGCGCTTCTTCTTCTTGGGAGTTTCCATCACACGGCGGTTCGTCATCTAGACCTGCCGCCGCATCAGATCTGCCTCCCAGATATGCGCCTCGTATTCTCTTCTTCCTCCTTCCTTTATCTCTTCCCGTCGCCTTGGCTTCCTACGAACGTCCACCCATCGTCATGACGTCTTCCCCGAACGCCAGTCCTATCGCCCCGCTCTCGAAACTGCTCGAGGCTGGAAATCCCTACATGCGCCCCAAACGACGGCGGTGGGCGCAGCTCCACTTGCCTCGGCATCATCGAGTCGAGAAAAGTCGAAACCACCTCCCACGATCATTAGGCTCTCTTTTTCCGTTGCTAGCCACGTTTGCTCCCTAGATAACGTACTGCCAATCTCATCATCCACCGTGCTCTTTCAAGGTGTGCACTTGGAAGTCGTATCTCTCCCTGAGCAGCACACGCACACCTTCTGCGGTTGCCTTGCCACCCTGCACCACTCATTCCTTTCCTGATTGCAATTCGTCATCCTCTACCAGACCACGAATCTCGTGCTCGCATACATAGTGCACGCGCCCCGTTAACCATATTGCAAATATGACACATACGTACTCCATTCTTGCACGATCTACAAATTGCCACACGTGAGCGATCGATGATGTGCGCTCACAGCAAGTCTTGATGGGGCATTACATTGCTCACGTGCAGTCATCATCAATATCTCTTCACAGGATAGAAGTCTACGCGACTATCAAGTCTCTCTCTTTCTTTGCGCTCGATCGGAAAGGGAATTCCTGCGAATCCTGCGATGACGATTCCAGGTCATGGGGCGTTTTCGATAAAATGATTTTGCGTATATCCGCATAAACATCAAGAGCGGGCCCGACGCACATTGCCGGTGTTCCCCTCGATAGGGGCATACGCAAAGGATAAATCAGTCGACAGGGTGACCGGTGATTACCGACAGAATGCAGCAAAACGTCTACCATACTAGCCTCGTAGTCAATATTTGATAAAATATTTTTGACTCAGCGTTACTCCATAAGTACCCGCCCGCTCAGTCGCCTCTTGGGATTTGAGAAACGGACGTAGATGGGGGGGGGGACCGCAACTCGAATTTGAAAACAGACAATTTCTTTTGAAACATCATGTGGCATCAAAGGATGGGGATGGAAACGTAGATGTGACGGTTCTCTGCAACCGGAATGGTTAGATGGAGAAAGGGGTATGCTGCCTTTGTTTTATGATCGAGTCGCCAATATCATCCCTCTTACCCCACACGGGACATAAATCGGAATATAAGAAAAGGAACGTCCGTGCTGGAGAACGTTCCGGTCCGTAGATAGCACATACTGATAGTCTACGACATTTCCTTTTTTGGTAACTGCGCTGGCCGCTCGTTCCTTACGCTTTCCTCCTGTATATTCGACTGAAGGACTCGATTTAGATCGTGTTTCCGCACAGTCCGCACCGGGTAGATGGAATGATAAGGTGCATCGCATCCTCCGTACGTGACCCAACGTTCTTTGACAGTTCTGCTTATCAAAGCACGTCTTGCGGTCTCCTTTGTTTTAGATTATTTCTTCCTTTTGTTGTTTCGGGCCCCTCGAAACCGACATACTTACTCCATTCGGTGGCGCCCAAGACGTCCCATCACTCGGCGCCAACGGGCCGCGTTGTCATTGGAGTTTTACGTAGCCACAATGGAGCGAGCCTTTCGCATGGAAGGATCTACGTACCTGAGAGTTGGAGTTGTGGGAGACCATCGCTTGGTCGGGCTCATGGTTCACCCGGGCCTAAAATTGAGGTCGAGGTCGCGTCTCAGCTAGCCATGCTTGACTGCAGTGGCACTATGTAAAAAAAAAACGGACAGGGACGCTCGACTGAGTCAAGGTCAAGGACATACATATGTTGTATCGCTGCGCTACTGTCCCTTTCGGTGGTTATGTGGCCGAGGTGTGTTCCAGGAACGCGTCCAGACAGCCACCGAGATTATTATTATATATCATTCCTTGTTATCTCCTCTCGCCCGACGTGGTCAGCATCTGATTCAAGTAAGTAGTTCCTTCCTGTGGTTATTGAAACATGCCCTAATAAGTCGACGCTGACCTTGCGATCGTTTTAGCGCGGTGTGACAAGAGCCATATCAAGTTTAAGTAGGTCAAGATAAGATAGCTACCGTCGTTCGAGGCAGGGTCCCTCGAATTTTACTCCGCCCCCTGTATAGACACAGCCCACGGACTCGGGGTCTGGAACCGACTTTTTTCCGTCGCGGCACTTGCCGGTCGAGGCCGTCGGAGGCACTAGTACCGCCATCGGTGCACAGTTCTTCCACTCTACTACTTCGACGACTCCCTTTAGGCTCCAGAGTCAGTCCATTTCCTGTGCCCAATGCGGCCACACGATTCTGGATTCTGGTCGCGATTTCTTTTCCCACGTTCGTGTGGCCAGTGTGATTCTAGATCCGTTATCATGGCCGACTTTCCAGTGTGTTTCAGATTCTTTACAACCCTCCAAGTCTTGGGGGGGTGAATTTTGATCTCGACGATTCACCCGATCCCCGTGTTCGTCGTTCCAGTCCGTCACGTATTCGAGAACGTCTATTCCGATCATCGAAGATCCCCCGACACGGCAGGACGATATGCAGATCCGAAGGCGAACACGCGAAACACACGATGACGACGTATTCTTGTCGATCGAACAAGGTAGTGAATCAGGCACACCCTCAGCGTCAAAGGCATGCCGCAGTGCATATAATTTCCAAAATGTTTCAGAGGAAAATGTTTGGCTGGGAGTCTTTTTTCATCGGTGTTGACGTCGAAGCTTCAAGGTGACATGTGGCATAAGGTCTGGTCAGAGGGATAAAGTGCCCACGAATTCCTTACGGGCGTTTTCTTCTTCTTTTTCTTTTTCTGACGAGTTCTATTTAAAGACACACAAGTACTCTCAAACGCACGTCGATGTCAAGTTGTCAATTTAGTGGATCGATCGAGCATACGATCGGGTCACAAGTGTCATCGTTCACAAAGCCACTACAGCTGCGACGTGTCTGACGCCAACAGCTTTTCAAATCGCCCGTCGTCCATGTCTCAAAGTCATTTGCCCACAGTGGCCAAGTGTACACTGGCTATACAAATGATATTTGCTTGAACGATCTTGCACGTTTATCGGTCTATGATCTTATTCAGGACCCTCCCCACGATGTTGGGTCGTGTAACAGTGTCGCCCCATCTATGATCATCCTCTCGTTTTATCTGATCGAGCGTCCTATTCCCTGCCTTGTATAGGAGTGCCTTGGGTGAATACCTCTCCCAACGGGCAATGTTGCGACGCCATGGGATGAATGTGACCGACGCAAAGTTCAAACGTTCAAGTTCGTGGCGGCATCTGCAAACATAGCCGACCCATCATCTAATCAGAACTCTCAAATAACCTACGGTAGAGCAGTCAAGCGATAACGTTACGCTATGCCTTTGCAGACGCGCATCGCATTCTGCCATTACGTAGGCCACGTTACAAGTCATGAATGTTTGATCGTTCAGGGTCATGATGCCTGAACAAGCCTGAGGCACCTTGACCACGTCGATGATCGATGCATCTGTTCATTGTCTCCTCGTTCTCATTCTTGGTGGTGTGCTGGTCGTATGGAGGAGAAACGCGTGTCATATAATGCTCCCCAGCGTGCAATGCAGTATAACAGACTCGGATGGACTTGAGCTGCTCCGAGAAAGAAAGCGTGATGGTCGGTACATAATCCCTCGGTCGAGAGAATACGTATACTTGGAACCACAGATACGGACAATGCCGATCACGTCACTCAGCGGGTCAGACACCCGCAAACGACAAATGACGACACCAAGATCATTTCTCGGCATGATGTGAGTGAGTGAGTAAAGATAGGAAGAAGGGAAGAAAAAGAAAGCAGGACAGAAAAAAAGAGAAAGAAACGTAAGTGACCCACTGGCACTCACGACGAGCATCCCTGACGATAGCCCATCAGTATAAGTATCATGGCTTCCGTCATCTGTAAAAAAAATCAATTGCATCATTGCCGTTGCAAAACGACATCGACGTAACCGAGGGAGCCTCGGTGGTACTGAGGGAGTGATATTTTGATAAGGGAAGCGGAGCGTTTTGTACGGTGAGAGAAACCCGCATGCGCACGCTTTAATAAAGAAGGGTCTTCACTCAATGGCCAGCGTAACATTCATTTGGGCATAGATAAGCAATGAGATTGAACGTGCGACCGGAACGGCCTATCTCGCATCGCGTTCAAGCGATGATAAGCAAGTACGTGCGACTCCGGTGCGAGCGCCGAGTGGGAGAGCAACCCAGCTTGGCGACGATTAGAGATTTACCCTGACATCGTTTGCAGGGGTAACATGTAAAAAGAACCCGGGAACAGTGGAGACGATGGTTACTCTGCCGATTACTCTCAGATACGGTTGCATGTCAGTCTTCCAGAATTCCGCGTGAGTGTGAGTGTATCGTTGGAAACTGGAACGAGTGAGATAAGAGCTAGCAAAGTGGGCGGGGGAATCTTTCAATCGGATTGACGTATGGATTCCGCAGGAGCCAAAAGCTGGGACGATGGCGGTCTCTGTGCAGAGAATAATCTTCCGGATTGTTTGTTGTTGATAACATGATAGAATGGCGTGATAGTGACATACCTTCTCCCGCACAAACACCTCTTTGATTTGACGACATATATATGTCAACGAAACTAGACCTTGATGAGATCCATTTATCAAGACTCACGACGGTGGTGTGGGTTAGTTCTTTCCCGCCAGTGCTCCTGATGGGATGGTGACATGTCTGTTACACATTATGTCCATACATTCCATGCACGACGCCGCTACTTTAGTAACGCACGGGTAATCAGATGACCACCCGTCGGAAGCAGAAACTGAAATAGCCATATGGAAACGTGAGTAACACTGACCAACCTTGGGGCTCGGGATGTTCGGAGCATTTCGAGTCTGCTTGTATTTCGCACGACCATGCAAAAGGAGAGGGTAGATTGCATTTGGTTGTCTCACTCACCAGGCTGGCTATGAGTGGTATACATCGTGAGCTGTCAAGATGACACGAAGAAGCTCGACACCTTCCCGCACCCGACCTTGTTGGTCAATATTGGAAGTCAGGACTCTGATGTCCAAGGGGAGTGAGTCGCGAAGTTGGACTCGGCGTTGCGGGTTGACAACCTGTGGAAGTGAAACGGCCTGCGAATATCTAGCCGCGCATGCGTTTTTTGTGTGTATGTCTGTAAATAAGTACTTGCGATGAATATCCTCAGATCACAACTTACAAGTCCCAAAATTTGGCAAAGTAGTATGTGGGACTGGGGATGAGAATGTAGCAAGTCCTCGGCAGCTCCCGAGCTCTGTGTTTAGCTGTATTTGGATCGACTGTATAGTAGAATCAGCCACATTTGCTCATCGTCTGGCACAACCACCACCCACTCTGCACAATGTCGACCGATCTGCAGTGGCTCCTTCTCCGCGTCCGTATTAGCAGTCTAGTCACCCTCCAGATTAAATACTGACGAGACCTGACAGAACTACAACTCCTTCCTCGTGAAGAAAGTCCCAGAGGGCCCTATCTTCTCCACCGAACCTGTACGTGAAGCCTGTTCTTTTGCGTTCCACCCACCCGACGCGTCTTCGTATCAGGGTAACCTCAGAAACCTCCACTCGCACAAGTACTCCGGTCTTGCCAACGCAAAGGCAAGGGTACCGATATCATAATGAAATATTGATGCAATGTTTCGCAGACAATCGATATCAATGACTCCCCCACGGGCATCCAAGTTACCGTGAACAAGTCCAAAGCGGGGCCCCGTCAAGTCAGTGCTGCACGGACGACGTTCACGATCCGTAACCGTTCTGGCGGCCGTCGTGCATTAGGTGTCGTTGCCGGTCTCGCAAAGAAGGGTTACCGTCCTGATCTCCGCGCCGTGAGTACTTTTTTTTTTTTTTGGCGGAATTTCCCCTTTTCCCGCTTTGGAGATCGGCCCAAACGCACTCTCGTTAGAACTCGCTGGAAATGCCTATTCGGTGTATGAAAGTTGAGCGTGGACACGTTTGCAATATCGATGTAGTCCAGCTTTTGGACAGTCTCCATCAGGCAATTTTCCTCCCTGTCTACTTTCGTTACAGGGAGGTGCCATCGGCGACTACATTCCCCGTCCTCGATCATCCTGTGGTATAATTTACTGACAGAGTATGATGGACAGGCTGCCCTCGGCCGCACCTCTACTCTCATTGCTGCTCAAAAAGAAAAGAAGCCTCGTCCACCAAAGAAGGCTCGGGGAAAGAAGGCCACAGCATGACCGTCTCAGCGTGTATATCTAGTATTCTCTTCGCTATGCAGCTTCATGATAAAACGAGCGCTGTTATGCCAGCTAGGCGTATGCTTGTCATCCGTTCGTGCTCTGAGCGCGCCGAGATATCTGGGTAGCTTTGGATCGACTGGTACTAATACACACACATGAGTTATATGTACAACATTCACCTCGCAGTTTGAACACCAATTCTTCAGTTCACACTATGCATCCGACCGATTCAAACAGTTAACACTCTACCTATGGGCTGACCGATCCTACCCGCCGCTCCGAAAGAGTGCTTCAAGCCCAAGTAATCCTTGGAAGGCATCGTCACATCGAGCTTGTGATACAAGCCCTCCTTGAGTCTGTTCTTGTCACGACCACCATGGCCATGTTTCTTCTCCTTCTTGGGAGGCTCTTCCTCGTTGTGCGGGGGAGGGTGTGTCTGTGTCTGTACTTGTGCTTGCTCTTCGCCTTCCCCCTGAGCGGCGGGACGCGGGTAGTCTGGGTTTTCTGCAGAGTGCATGTTCGCGGACGCGGACGTACTGCTGTTTTTTTTTGGGGGGGGATGTCGGTAGGGTGGTACTGTCTCAGTAGGCTGTTGGGCATCGTCAATATATTAACTTACGGGGCGGTGTGGGGTTTGGGACGTGCGCTGATAGAGAGGCGACGACCGCCGACTCTCACTACCGCGTGAGGAGACGGCCGTCAGTACGAGTCGTCTGTGTCTCGCGCGGTGGTGTAATACTTACTGGCTGGGGGATGCTGGGCCGACAGAACGTCAGACATGGTGGTGAGCGTCGAGGGAGGGACGGGGAGCGGAGTTGTATTGGCGCTGGTCGTGTGACTGCCCAAGATGTAATTCGAATTCAAATCATCCGAAACAACCGGTGCCACGTCGCGAAGAGAGCTTGGTTTGCATTACAATGCAGATGAAACCATCCGTACAGTCCATCCATCAAGAGAAGGAACGTCTCGAACGCACAGAAATGTCAGACCAATACAGTCATGGTGTCTTTTGGCATATGTCCATAGCATGCAAGGACATCGTGGTGAGGAACGACATGGACATAAAGCCTGGGGTAAGTAGATAAAACAAAAGAAAACGTTTACTCTTCCTCTTCTTCGTCGCCGCCCTCTTCTCTCTTGGCAGCTGCAGCAGCCCGCTTGCGCTTGACACGACCAGGGCGTCCGCCTCCGTATGGCGAAGTGAGCGCAAAGTCGATGTGCTTTTGCGAGTCGAGACGAACAACAAATGATGCGACGTTGACAATTTGCTTTCCAACGCTTCAAAGAGATCACATGAGCATCCTGGTTATACTTTCGGGAATCCCGTCTTACCGAATGTGGCGTTGTCTGATGAGCGTACGAGCGTGGTGGATGCTCTTGGCGAGGTTGGTCTTGAACACCTGCGTTTGCAGCCGGCGTTCCAAGAAATCCTCGACTTTCAGAGCCAACACGTAATCGAGGCGCATGCGGGACTCGTCCAGCACACCAATACGGACGAGACGACGGATGAGGGCGTTACCCTCGAAAAGACGCTTGGGATCCTTGTCATCGAGCTTGAGCAGCTCACGAGCGGCACGACGGATTTTGGAGAGGATGAGACCGATACGCCAGATTTCGCGTTTGTTGCGGAGGCCGTACTCGCCAGCAAGCTAGACCGATAAGAATGTCAGTCTCACAAACGCAATCGTAGCGAACAGATGTACCTTCAACTCGGCATCGAGACGAGCTGAACCGTATGCACGATGAGGGACCTTGTAACTGTAGTGTTATCAACACGATGGTGAGCACACCATGTCCTGCTACGACCTCGAGACTTACGTCTTGCTGTGGTTCCGTGGTGCCCTGCGGTGAAATAATGAGCACGACGTGGGAGTTGTTGGACACGACGAGGACAGTACCTAGGCATTTTTCTTGAGGTCGGACGTGTGTCACTCCACGACCATACTGAGGACGGGAGTGGTGTGTGCGCCACAACTGTATAGTTCCATCTAAGCCACCGGAGATACCCGGAGCATCCACTCGACACCAACATCGACAACGCCGACACCGTAAGTTTACCCAAGACTTTCTTCATCGTCGCTGCTGACAGCAACCTCGCAGCACTCAAGATGCCTCACTCATTCGGTTACCGCGCGCGCACGCGCGACATGTTCAAGCGGGGCTTCAAGGGTAAATATCGAGGACTTTCTCTGCGTGAACTTGGATCCTAACAAACGCATCAGAGCACGGCCCCGTCAAATTGTCGACATACCTCATCAACTACCGTGTCGGCGATATCGTCGACATCAAGGCCAATGCCGCCCAGCAAAAGGGTATGCCCCACAAATACTACCACGGGTCCGTCCGCTTCATGTATTCCCTTGCTGGATTTTGTGTCTGAATGCTGAAATCGCAGGCGAACTGGCATCGTCTACAACGTCACACAACACGCCGTCGGTGTCATTGTTTACAAGGTCGTCGGCAACCGGTACATCGAGAAGCGCGTCAACCTCCGCGTTGAGCACATCAAGCACTCCAAGTGTCGGCAAGAGTTCTTGGACCGGGTGAAGCGTAACCACGACGCACACGTCGCTGCCAAGGAAAAGGGCGGTAAGTACTCTGTGTCTGGGTTGGGAACCGTGCATGCTGATGTCGTGCGGTAGAGCGTATCTCGTTGAAGCGCGTGCATGCGCTCCCTCGGGAAGCCCATACCGTGTCGGTTGTGGACAACGGACCGCAAACGATGGTGCCTGTACCATACGAGACTACGATTTAAAACGAGATGTGCATTATTTGTCGTACTTTTCTATGCTAGCACACCATGCCCATGCAATCATGACTTTCATGTCGCTGAGTTTATTGAAGAGCATGCCTGTATTTGGGCAAAGTCTTGTAGAAACTACACAACCAAACAACTTGCTACTCCTCAGCTCGACAATGCCATCCAAGCACACCCGAGACCGTTCAGGATCCCCAGAACGAGACTCTTTCCTCCCTGACGGAATCTCCACCATCTCGGAGTCCGACTACTTTCTCAAAAACACCGAGTTCAGAGTATGGCTCAAGGACGAAAAAGACAAGGTCTGTCACACCTACGTCTCTGTCCCGTCAGACACGTTGAGCTCCCCCTTTTCTTTCTGAAATGACAGTACTTTGATGAACTCTCGAGCGAGAGAGCGCGCAGGTGTGCATGCGCTGATCTACCCCTTCCACCACGGTGCCGTTGACGCGGTAATGACCCCCCCATCACAAACGCTCACAGTTACTTTCGCAAGTTTGTTCGTGCGTGGAACAAAGGGAGACTCCCCAGTGCGTTTAATTCCCTCGCGCATGTCATATTCATCTTCCTTGACATCTCGTATCACGACAGAGGGGTTGTACCACGACGCAGCTGCGATGGCTGGCTCCGCAGCCAACCAGACTGCTTACAAGTGGTCGTTTGCTGGTAAGGGCTCGAGGGCAGATGCCAACGCACTGCGTGCCGCACGGGAGGAAGTTGATTCGGCGACGTATCACCGTTCGGCGGGCAGCGGTGGTCATGCTCAGAGGACCGTCGGCGATGGCAGTCGCGTTATCGGACCCACCCTCCCATCCGCATCAGACCTCGTCCTTGCGAGAGAAACCGCATCTGAACACCAAGCCTCTGAACGAGACCTCAAACGGAAACGGGATCGTGCGGAGGCGAAGGAACGTCTGGAAGACACAGTGGGACCGAAAGAAGTGGGGCGGGAGGGGATGTTGGAGAAGAAACGTGCGCGGAGAGAGAACGATCGTGCGTTTCGGGAGAAGGGGGACGATGGGTATGAAGCGGACGAATCGACGTTGCTTGGCGGCGGAGATAGTTTCAGAGACCAGTTATGTCTCTGCATGTTTCTCACCACGCTTTGTAACTGACGTCTACGACAGCATAGCACGACGAGATGCTTCCCGGAAACGTTTCGAAGAGAAGCGGGCGTCAACACGAGAAGACAAGACCGCGACAGCGCGTGAACGTACCGTCGCAATGCGCGAGAAAGACAAGGCGACTATGGACATGTTCCAACAGCTTGCTAAACAACGGTTCGGATAGTCTTACAGCCATTGTACACATTATCGTGAGTACACGCTCGTGCTATCATCGTATACTGGTAATACACGGCCCATCGCTTACATGGTGTTCTATCCGTGGATGCGACATGCGGTCTCGAGCTTGAACATACTTTGAGCCAGCGTCGGCAAATAGACACGCCACATACTCTTCTCTTGATACGTGTGTGGTACTACTTTGGCTCGGATACAGTATGACAATGGCACTCTGCTCATATGCCTATATGACATGTACACCATTCTTGTGCAAAAGATCGAATACCGAGACGTTGACGTCCTCGCCAAAAGCCGGGACGTCCCACCAGACGCACATCCTCGTCTTGGAAGATATTTTATAACCATGCAACAGCTTCCAACGCCACGGTGTGATACGAACTCGTAGAACTACACGATGGATGCTCCCGGACTTGCGATCCGATGGAATCACTGCGTCTCGTCATGTGCGCCTGGGCGGATACACAACATCCATGCAGGTAACCTGATTGCAAGGGTGGCATGGTCTGATCCTTGCTGATGCTGATCCACTGTGAGTCTAACAATGTAAACCAAATGAGATCACGCGCACCATTACATGGACCCCCACGACGGAGGGTTCAGATGGATTATTATCTGTTTGCGCCTAACAGGGCGTGAGGTGTCATGACAAGCTGTACCATCATCAGAACAAAACGCACTGGGCCCGCCACACTCGGATCCGCAGCACGTTCTCCGCTACGGGAAGGATCTTCGTTCGGCTGGTTGGGAACCGTGGCCTTGGCACGCGATTTGCGCTGCGATGCGTGGTGAGTCTCTGCATACAAATCCGAGGAATAGCGAACCTTTCGCCTTCTGGTGAATCCTGTGGATGTTCGCTAAAATGAAATATTAGGCACACCGCACCCCATCGTCTAACAAAGGAAGAACACTCACTGCTTGACGTTCAGCTGCAGCCATCCTCGAAGGGCCCTCGTTTGTGGCATCCACTCTCGCTGGGGAGTGGGAAGGAGATTGATGATCCGCGGGTTGGCGTGGCTTTCCGGAACGTCGACTGGGCCTGTCTGAAGTGCCGTCCATCTTACTTTTTCCCAGTAGCAACTTTTTAAATATCGAATGACGACCTTGCGATGACTGGACAGTATCAAAGTTGTCCCCCGGTAGCCGATCCTCTCGGGGATCAGCAGCGGAGGTCGGGGACGGTGGCTCCAGCAGCGTCAACACAACAGCAATATATAGAAAGAGGTCGCCACTAACCTCGTCGAAGTTAAATTCGGCCACTGGCGTGGTTGGTGGTACCTCGTGCTATGTCATCGTGAGAACTTGCGCCGAGGGGGACACGAACGAAAGGATACCTCGAGGAGCTCATCCCTATCTTCACTATGTCCCTCAGACTTGAGTGGGCCAGATTTTCCAGGACCTTCCTGTTATATATATGCAATAGAGTCAGCGTAACTCTTTCAGTGACAAAATGAGAACTCCTACCAGATTGGAGTTGGCTGGGTTGTCATCATGACCATCCGAGGTCGATGGCTGCTCATCTTGTCCTTCCTCGCTAGTAGACACCTGATGGAATGAGGCTTATCTAACATGCTGGGGCTATGAGAGCACCAGTACATACATGGAAAGGACCATAAATGTCAGGGAGAATATTGCTGAGATCATGAATATCAATTTTCCCGTCCTGTCGTCCGGTTGCGAGATAGCTGCTGTCTGAAGAAACAGCAATTGGCCGTGACCATTTGCGACCCTCAATGATAGGGCCAATGCGAGTCAGCGTCGATGGGTCCAGAAATGAGATTGAATGCAATGTGAGGATGGCAATGAATTTCCCATTGGCAGCTAGAGCGATAGAGCAGATGTCGTCACTGCCATCATGGAGAATTGGTGATTGAGCAAGCTGGGAGCCAGTGGAGGTGTCAAAACACCTGATCTTGTTGTCGAGGGATGTCGCAAAAATTTGTTGACCATTGCTTGACCATGCAAGTGGGGTGACTGAGAATCGTCCAGGCATGGCACTTTCGATTGTGATGAGCTTGTCGCCATTGTGACTATCAAAAATGCGGATGGAGCCTGGCTTGAAGCAGGCAGTGGCGATGTGATCCCCCCCTGGGGAGAATTTGATTCCAGTGACTTGCCAGTCCAGTCGGAGCGGGCCAACAAGTCTCTTTCCACTTGTGATGCTCCAAATGCTCACGTCGCGTTCGTAAGTCCCGGTAGCAAACGTGCTCGAATCCGGAGAGATGTCGACCGTCAACACATCATTTGTGCCATCTACGTCGATGACCTTTTCAAGCACCTTCGCATCCCATACACTTGCGCCCTGAGTCGTTCCGCACACCATCCATTTGTGATCGCTCGATGCTGAAACAGCTTGTAACTTCATGTTTGCCCGCGTTCCGACCTCTTGTCCATCTGCAAGTCGCCATCTTCGAATCCCATCCTTACCCCCACCTAAAACATGCTTTCCATCAGGGTGGAAAATGACTGCATGTACAAAGTCAGAGTGACCAGCGTCAAGGACTATTGTTGGGTCTTACCGAATTGTTAGTATATACCCAAACACTCATTGGAGCTGCTACGCACCGGTATTCGTCGACGACATCTTCACCAATGGTACACAATCGTCGGCGTTGAAAAGTCAAGGAATAACGTGTTTCGATTTACTCGTAAGGCACAAAGTTGCCGTATAAACACGTCTCCGCATTCTTAATATGGTCTGTTCAGGCAGGTGCCTCGTGTCTTTGGCGCTTGTACTTGCTCGGATCCCAGTTAGGTGACCCTTAGGCAAGTAAGTAACCAACATCGCCGAAACTTTCCTGCTTTGCCAAGGGAAGTCTGTGATTGCTCATCATATCTTTGGCTACAGGATTTAGTTCACGACGCGTGTACAATGCGCGTCAGACCGGCTTGCGATATAATGTGACAGCAATGTACGTCTGTGCTCCGCCCTTTCTGCCCTTGCTTTGTAGCCTGAAGTAGGTCAACCAAGCCAACGTCTGCCAACGATGATTAATGCCGCCGCTCAGAATGACAAGTCAGATGCAGTGTCTGTCTCTTCAGCCACGCGGTCGTCTGTATCGATGAATTCATCTCGCATTGCACCTTTGCCCCTTATCCATTTGACACCAGATTCCCACAGGCCAGGTTGCCCTCGGTCTACCTCACGTACATTTGGGGTCAATGCTGAGGGTTGCTCGCAGCCTCTACCCATTCGTTTGTATTTCCCGTGTCCTCATTAAGGAAAAGGTATCGAATTCCAGCCACTACTAACACCCCAACATTCCATTTCAGGTAACATTTCAGTCCTGGGAGGGAGTCCTGCGGTGAGCTCTACTGGTGAGTCGAATAGTGGCATGCGCCATTCACGCCGCGCGATGGTAATGACATTGATGGGCAGCCAAAGGACGATGGCACTGCTGTGGTCCAACATTTAAAACTTGGGGACATGCGAAGTAGACGAGGGCGATATTTGAAGATCCGCAGCCCATCCGTGGTTGAGAGTGGGCAAAGACAAATCTCCCGAGTAAGCAGAGAACGCGAGAACATTGACGGAGCTAGGCCAACGTTGCGATCAAGGTTAGTTTGACGTTCTTGTCTGGTTTTATTGTCTTAATCAGGTGAATATATGTATTCTACAAGATCAGAAATGGCTGGGGCCTCTGGTGCACGACGGTTCTGACGAGGACGTGGGGCTGCGTGGTTACAATCCAACGACCAGCGTAACGATGGAGAATGATGTCGATAGGACACCGCGACCGGGATGGGCAGCTTGGCAGGAGTCTCTGGTCAGTGACTGGCCCCGATGGTCCTACTTCAGCTCAGCAACGATGCTGCATACCTCACTGCCCATCAACGACTTGGAGCTTTTCTTATCGCAAGACTTGCGTCCCACATGGCTGTCGGGGGTGACGAACGAGAGTACAGCTTGGATGTCGAATTTGGAAGTGGTGGGACCGTGTACGGCGCGGGAGCGGGGAGAAGGTGCATGGTGGATGAAGTCGATTTGGCGACGTATCACCCTTGGGCAGCGGTGGCCATGCTCAGAGGACCGTCAGCGACGGCAACCGCATTATCGGACCCACCCTCCCATCCGCATCAGACCTCGTCCTTGCGAGAGAAACCGCATCTGAACACCAAGCCTCTGAACGAGACCTCAAACGGAAACGGGGTGGTGCAGAGGGGAACGAATGTCTGGAAGACACGGTGGGACCGAAAGAAGTGGGGCGAGAGGGGATGTTAGAGAAGAAACGTGCGCGGAGAGAGAACGATCGTGCGTTTCGGGAGAAGGGGGACGATGGGTATGAAGCGGACGAATCGCGTCGACGTTGCTTGGCGGCGGAGATAGTTTCAGAGATCAATTATGTCTGCATGTTTCTTACCACGCTTTGTGACTGACGCCTATGACAGGATAGCACGATGAGATACTTCCCGGAAACGATTCGAAGTAGAAGCGTGTGTCAGCACGAGAAGACAAGACCGCGACAGCGCATGAACGTACCGTCGCAATGCACGAGAAAGACAAGGTGACTATGGACATGTTCCAACAGCTTGCTAAACAACGGTTCAGATAGTCTTACAGCCATTGTACACGTTATCGTGAGTACACCCTCATGCTATCATCGTATACTGGCAATACACGGCCCATCGCTTACATGGTGTTCTATCCGTGGATGTGTCATGCGGTCTCGAGCTGAACATACTTACTTTGAGCCGGCGTCGGCGAATAGACACGCCACATACTCTTCTCTTGATACGTGTGTGGTACTACTATTGGCTCGGATACAGCATGACGATGGCACCCCGTTCATATGCCTGGATGACATGTACACCCATATCCTGTCGTCAGAGACTCGTCCTTATACAAAAGATCAAATACCGAGAAAAGTTGACGTGCCCGCCAAAAGCTGGGACATCCCATCAGATGCACGCCCTCGTCTTGAAAGATATTCTGTAACCATGCAACAGCTTTGAACGCTACAAGTTGATACGAACTTGTAGAACTACACAATCGATGCTCCCGAACCTGCGATCCAGAGTAGAATTCACATGCGTTGGATAGAATCACTGGGTTAGTGATACATACTGACACTACACAGTGATACGAACTCGTAGAACTATATAATTGATGTTCCCGGATCCATAAGATCTATGTGTTGGATGGAATCACTGCGTCTCGTCATGTGCCCCCGGGCGGATACACAACATCCATGCGGGTAACCTGATTGCAAGGGTAGCATGGTCTGATCCTTGCTGATGCTGATCCACTGTGAGTCTGACAATGTAAACCAAATGAGATCATGCGCACCATTACCTGGACCCCCACGACGGAGGGTTCAGATGGATTATTCTTTGTTTGCGCCTAACAGGGCGTGAGGTGTCATGACAAGTCGTACCATCACCAGAACAAAACGCACTGGGTCCGCTGCACTTGAATCTGCAGCACGTTCTCCGCTACCGGAAGGATCGTCGTTCGGTTGGTCAGGAACCGTGGCCTTTGCAGGAGATTTAGGCTGTAGTATCTGATGAGTCACTGTATACGAATCCGAGAAACAGAACCGAACCTGTCGCTTTCGGGAAATGCCTGTGGTCGTTCGCTAAGATGAAATGTTAGATACCGCTCCGATTGTCTACCAAAGAAAGAATACTCACTCGCTTACGTTTACCCGCAGCCATCCACGAAGGTCCCTCGCTTGTGGTATCCACTCTCGCTGGGGAGTGGGAAGGAGATGGACAATCCGCGGGTTGGCGTGACTTTCCAGAACGTCGACTGAGCTTGTGTGAAGTGCGGTCCTTCTTGCTCTTTCGCGGAAGCAATTTTTTTAATATTGAATGACCCCGCGATGACTGGACAGTATTAATGTTGTCCCCCGGTAGCCGATCCACTCGGGGATCAGCAGCGGAGGTCGGGGACGGTGGCTACAGCAGCGTCAACACAACAGCAATATATAGAACGAGGTGGCCACCAACCTCGTCGAAGTTAAATTCGGCCGCTGGCGTGGTTGGTGGTACCTCATGCTATGTCATCGTGAGAACTTGCGCCGAGGGAAAACGAACGAAAGGATACCTCGAGGAGATCATCCCCATCTTCACTATGTCCTTGAAACTTGAGTGGGCCGGATTTTCCAGGACCTTCCTGTCATATATATGCAACGGAGTCAGCATAACTCTTTCAGTGACAGAATGAGAACTCCTACCGGATTGGTGTCGGCTAGTTCGTCATCATGACCATCCGAGGTCGATGGCCGCTCGTCTTGCCCTTCCTCACGAGTAGACACCTGATGTAATGAGGCTTATCTGACATGCTGGGGCTATAAAAGCACCAATACATACGTGGAAAGGACCATACATGTCAGGGAGAATCTTGCTGAGATCATGGATATCGATTTTCCCATCCCGTCGTCCAGTTGCGAGATAGCTGCTGTCCCAAGAAACAGAAATTGGCCATGACCATCTAAGGTCCTCGATGACAGGGCGAATGTGAGTCACTGTCGATGGGTCCAGAAATGAAATTGAATACAATGTGAGGATAGCAATGAATTTCCCATTGGCAGCTAGGGCAATAGAACAGATTTCATTGTCGCCGCCATGGAGAATTGGTGATTCAGCAAGCTGGGACCCAGTGGAGGCATCGAAAGATCTGATCTTGTTGTCGGGGGAGGTCGAAAAAATTTCTAAGCCATCACTTGACCATGCAAGTGGGATGACTGAGGACCATCCAGGTATGGTGGTATTGATTGTGATCAGCTCAGTGCCATTGCGAGTGTCGAAAATGCGGATGCTGGAGCCATTGGAGCAGCAAGTGGCGATGTGGTCGCCATTTGGGGAGAACTTGATTCCATTGATAGCTTTTTCATGTTGGAGCGGGCCAACAAGTCTCTTCCCACTTGTGATGCTCCAAATGCTCGCTTCCTTGGTATCTGCATTCCCAGTAGCAAATGCGGTCGAATCCGGGGAGATGTCAACAGCAAACACCCTGTGTGTTCCCTCGACGTCGTTCATCTTTTCAACCACCTTCGCATCCCACACGCTTGCACCTTGATCCTCGGTTCCACACACTATCCATTTATGATCGCTCGACGCTGAAACGGCAAGTAACTTCATGTTCGTTTGCGTTCCGACCTCTTGACCATCTACAAGTCGCCATCTTCGAATCCCATGGTTTCCCCCGCCTAAAACATGCATTCCATCAGGGTGGAAAGTCACTGCCCATACATGGCCAGAGTGACCAGTGTCAAGGACTATTGTTGGGTCTTACTGAATTGTCAGTATCATATACCCAAACACTCGTCGGAGCTGCTACGCACCAGTATTTGTCGACGACATCTTCACCAATGGTACACAGTCGTCGGCGTCGAAATCTCAAGCAACAAGGGGTTTCGGTTTTCTCGTGGGGGGCACGAAGTTGCTGTATACACACGTTTCCACATTCGTAATATGGTCTGTTCAGGCAGGTGCCTCGTGTCTTTGGCGCTTGTACTTGCTCGGATCCCAGTTAGGTGACCCTTAGGCAAGTAATTAACCAACATCGGCGAAACTTTCCTGCTTTGCCAAGGGAAGTCTGTGATTGCTCATAATATCTTTGGCTACGAGATTCGGTTCACGACGCGTGTAAAATGCACGTCAGACCGACTCGCGATATAATATGAAAACTCTGGGCGCACCCAAACTCCACAGGAATGTACGTCTGTACTACTTACTCACTCAGACCACGTCGTGTTCGCATGTGGCACCGACCGGGTGTTCTCGCCCTTCTTACGCGTCTTTTATTCTGATGAAATCGGCACTCAACATCGACAACCCCGATCACGAACTATTCGTGTACTTCGACCAACGTCCAACGCTCACTCGAGCTGGCGGACATTTATGCAACCCGTAGTCAGTAAGCTTCCATCCTTCGCGACATTGACACTGACGAGTTGGCTAGATGCGAATATTCCATTTGATATCTTGTTCGCACCTTGGAATCTACGCTACATAGAAGCTGGCGCGGTAGTTGCAACGTCGCCCTGTCGAATGTATATGGTATTACACCCTGTATAGCGAGCCGACAGAAGCAAAATAAAAAATGTAGGTCGTGCATTTTTTATTTCATTTCCAGCAATCTAACACAATCTGAGCACTCATCCCACAAACCAAATGATGGCAGTAGCAAGTCCACCGACTCTCTGGGCCTCGACTCCGGGGATAGTCACGCCACGATGTGTGTGAGCTCGGCATGTAATCAATCCAAAGTCGACCTCGGATACCTACAAAGCCGTTCATTGACGTCAAAACTCTAGTTGGTGGGCGGTGCCGTCTCGCGACATCGGAACCCGGTGAAAAGAAATTGATACAAAGTACAAGGAAGAAGACGAGAGGGACAAACCGTTTCTATTCCCGCAGTGTGCGTGCTTTCTTTCACGACTTCTACCCACCCGCAAGTAAGTAGAATTCCACTCCAGCCAACCAGCGCGTATTTACAGCGCATCATCGGAAATCTAGCAGCGACGTGCCCGTCAAGGGACTTGACAACGATAACGATCTTATCAATGCCATTTGGTTAGTCGGCGCTCTGGAAAATGAATCGGATGCACCCTTCGGGTTCCCCAAGGTATCTGTGAAGTCACCCCCTGACCGCATCGTACCAACTCCCATTTGGGAACGTGGACCTTCCACGTTGTTTGCCATGCTCTCTCGGCCTGCTCAATATCGCCCTTGCCGCCCTTGCTTTGTAACCTGAAATAGGTCAACGTCCGCCAACGATGATTAATGCTGCCGCTCAGAATGACAAGTCAGACGCAGTGTCTGTCTCTTCAGCTGTGCAATCGTCCGTGTCACGGAATTCCTCAAACGTTGTGCTAAAGTGTTGGGAGTATATCCAACGAAGGCGATATGCGCGTCTGTGTGATTCAGTGCACGTTGTTGTTTAATGTGTTCTACTGCTATTCAAGGCGGGATCGACGCGCCATATTTCGATATTCCGATGAACAGGCAGAATCGACAACCCCCATGCCGACCTGTCCCGGTACTTCGACCGACATCCAAGGCTCACCCAAGCTGCATTGTCGCCCTCACTCGCCCTCTCTGTGTCAAGGACCGCACTCGCAATGTGTGGATTCTTACCGAAACGGTGCTGTCACTGGTTTCATCCTTCCCTAATCTTTCGTACCATTACTTTACACCTCTTTTTTTATATCCCTATCGACTTGTCTCGCTGGCTCGTTCCTTTCTCTCTCTCTTTTCTTTAATGAATCTCATACTCTTTTATGCTACTTCAGCTTGCATCATGATTGTAGGGCGTTTTTAGCATCGTTTTTGGGGCGCTCTCTCGTTCGTTTGGCTCGATCACACGCGTCCTTGTTTGTTTTTCCTCTAATTTCCCCTCGCTTTTCGTTTGGGTTTCCGTGATTCCATTTCTTCCTTTGTCGTTTTCTGGTACTATACATGCGTCACTTGTTTCTCTATACAAACGAGGAATGTAAGGTCGACAGACATATTTATTTGGATGCGTCCATGAGGGGGAACAGGTAGACGAATGACTCTATAGCTGCGTATCAAACAATGGCCCGTAAACATTTGCGTGCATCTATGCCTGATCGGTGACCTCAAGTGAATATCCAGCTCAGGATGTAGGCGGGCGTATCGGGATGTAACATGATTCATACTGACACTACAAGGTAGACCTACACAATTGATGCTCCCGGACCTGCAATCCGAGTAGAATCCACACGTGTTGGATGGAATCACTGGGTCTCATCATGTGCGCCTGGGCGGATACATAGCATCCATGCAGGTAACCTGATTGCAAGGGTAGCATGGCCTGATCCTTGCTGATGCTGATCCACCGTGAGTCTAACAATGTAAACCAAATGAGATCACGCGCACCATTACATGGACCCCGACGACGGAGGGTTCAGATGGATTATTCTCTGTTTGCGCCTAACGGAGCGTGAGGTGTCATAACAAGTTGTACCTTCATCAGAACAAAACGCACTGGGTCCGCAGCACGTTCTCCGCTACCGGAAGCATCTTCGTTCTGACGGTTGGGAACAGTGGTCTTGGCTTGCGATTTACGCTGTAGTGTCTGATGAGTCCCTGTATACAAATCCGAGAAATAGTAACGAACATCTCGCTTTCTGGAAATTCCCGTGGTCGTTCGCTAAGATGAAATGTTGGATACCGCACATCCAACTGTCTAACCAAGGAAGAATACTCACTCGCTTACGTTGACCTGCGGCCATCCGCGAGGGTTCCTCGTTTATGGCATCCGCTCTACGTGGTGAGTGGGGAGGAGATCGGCGATCGCCAGGCTGGCGCGGCTTTCCCGAAAGTCGAAACTTATGCAAAGTTGGCTCCTTGTTACCCTTTCTCTCTAGCCATTTTTTGAATATCGAATGGCCGTGTGATGACCGGACAGTGTTGAGATTTTCCACTGGACATGCCGATGCCACAGGCAGGGCATTTGATGACTGTAACATGGTATGAGATGGGTCCAGTAGTAGTATCTGATCCTCTCGGGGATCTGCAGCGGAGGTCGGGGACGGTGGCTCCAGCGACGTCAACATGGAAGCAACAAAAAACAAAATGATCACCAACCTCGTCAAAATTGAACTGAGGAGCTGGCGCGCTCGACGGCACCTCGTGCTATGCTATCGTGAGAACTCACTTTGACGGGGAAAACGAATGAACTGATACCTCGAGGAGATCATCACTGTCTTTGCTGTGACCTTCGGACTCGAGTGGGCTGGATTTCCCTGGATCTTCCTGTTACACATACGCAAGGGAGTCAGCGCAATTATTTTGGTGACAGAACGACCACCTCCTACCAGATTAGGGTCAGGCAATTCATTGTCATGGCCGCCTGATGTCAAAGGTTGCTCATCTTGTTGTACTTCCACGCGAGAAGATACCTACATAGTTTTTCAGCATGGGGGATGAAACGGGGCTTGTCTGATGTGCCAGGGCTATGATGGCACAAATGCTTACATGGAAAGGACCATACGGTTTAGGGAGAATCGTGCCGAGACTGCGAATGATAATTTTCCCGCGATCTCGTCCAGTCGCTATATAGCTGCTGCCTGGGGAAATGGCAATCGACTGCATGTGTATGGTGTCCTCGATGATGGCGCCAATGCGAGTCAGTATCGACGTATCCAGGAACGTGATTGAATGCGGTGCGACGGTGGTGATGAATTTGTTGTTGGCAGCTAGAGCAATAGAGTATACATGATTGTTATCGCCACGTACATTGAGAATTGGCGATTCTGCAAGCTGGGAGCCGGTGGAGATATTGAATGACCTGATTTTATCGTCGCGGGATACAGCGAAGATTCGCTGACCGTCTCCTGACCATGTAAACGGAGTGACTGGGCTCCATTGGTGTATGATGGCGTCGATCGTGATGAGCTCGTCTCCGCTGCGACTGTTGAAAACACGAATCGAGCCAAGCCTGCAGGCAGTGGTGACAAGCTCGCCATTCGGCGAGAATTTGATTCCGGTGACTCGATCGTTATGTCGGAGTGGGCCGACGAGTCTCTTCCCGCTTGTGATGCTCCAAATGTTCGCCTTCCTGTCCTTGGTCCCAGTCCCAGTGGCAAACTTGGTCGAATCCGGGGAGACATCAACCGCAGACACGTGATTTGAGCCCTCCACGCTGACGGTCCTTTCATGCAGCTCGCCATCCCACACACTTGCCCCCTTCTTGGCCCCACACACAATCCATTTGTGATCCTTTGACAGAGAAATGGCGGTCAAATCCATGCCTGTTTGCCTTTGCACCTCTTGACCATCCGCAAGTCGCCATCGTCGAATCCCACCCTCACCCCCGCCCAAAAGATGCTTCCCATCGCGCTGGAATGCGACTGCCAACACCGGGTCTGGGCGATTGGTGTCCAGTACTATTGTTTGCTCTTACTGAATGGTTAATGTTGTCACGGTCTCTCCTTAGAGGTGCTACGTACCAGTACTTGTCGACATCCTCACCAATGGTACACAATCGTGGATGTCGGAATGTCAAGGCACAAGGCGTTCCAGTTTACTCGTCGGGTGCAAAATTAATTGTTGCATAAACACGTTTCCTTATTCTCATGGTCTGTTCAGGCAGTGCCTCATTTATTTAGCGCCTCTTACTTGAATCCCAGCTATGCGACGAACGCAGTCCACATCAAAACTTGCCCTTGTTGCTATGCATAGTCTTTCCCCGGAACCTCCAAGTGCTCGTCATGTTTTGGCTACAGGACTTGGTTCACGACGGGTGTACAATCCACGTTAGACCAACTCCCGACACACCAGTGTACAGATACGGCACCTCAAACACCAGACGAATGTGTTCCGTAACATAAAATACAAATGTACGTCTGTGCACCAATTTAAACCATGTTACATTTACATGTATGGGCTAGGCGCTTTCGCTTTTCCTACGTGTCTTTCCAGAACTGGAATGGCTGCGCTCCTATCCACTGCTACGTTGACACTAGAAATACCCTTTGACGCTCAGCGCTCAACGACCAGGCTATCTCACAGACAGCTACGATATTACTCTCAAGTGCTATACTGAGGTATCACACCAGACAGGTGACATATCAATGTACAGGGTACCCAGACTCCAGTGTGGAATTTGCTCGAGTCACGTCACATTCGCGTGGCCAACTTGACGAAAATCAAAGAAAGATCTGTTTGCAAGCTTGGCTCAATATCGCACCTGCCGCGCTTGCTTCGTAGCTTGAAATAGGCCAACGTCCACCAATGATGATTAATCCTGCCGCTCAGAATACTTTCATTCCGATCAATGGGTAAGATCGACAACCCCGATCATGAACTGTCAGTACTCCGACCAATATCCAAGGCTTCCTCGAGCTGGTGGACATTGATGCACCCCGTAGTCTATCCCTCTTCACTTCGCCCGGACCATCGAATTTCTCATTTTTTTCAGCTTCCTTTCAGCTTACACCACGACCTTGCGTGTTTTTGGCATCATTTTTGGGTCTCTCTCTCGTTTGCTTGCCTGTTTCATCGTAGGTGCAATGAGGAGCCCACCCGAGTCGTCATCACCATCTGCCTAGTACAAGGGACGACCTATCGAGCCCCTAAACTCACCCCGTCGTCGAGGTCCATTCAAGATGAAGCCTAGAAAAAGCCAGCCAAACCTACGTCAGACACTCTCGGAGCTCTGCCATTCACCGTCTCGATTCCCTTGACTGAGCAGAGGCTCGTTTCAATCTAGCCGAGCACTGCGAACGGCAATGAATTTTCGCACATATCACGTTCACGTTTCTTTACGTGTTGCATCACAGCATGGAGTCCAGAGAGATGGTATAGGTATTTGACCCATCTTCATTCTCTGCATAGGCCGGCGACTTGTAACCACGAGGCGGTGGGAGCTGGCTCCGCTGCCAACTAAACTACCTACAAGTCGTCGTTTGCTGACAAGCGCTCGAGTACATATTTGGACGCACTACTACGTTTCGCACGCGAGGAGATCGATTCAGCGACGTATCGACCCTGGTGGATATGCTCAGAGGACTGCTAACGGCGGCGATCGCGTCATCGGACCCCGTCTTTGCGAGAGAAACCAGACCGAAACACCGAGCCTCCCAACGCGACCTCAAACGGAAATTGCATCGCGCAGAGGCATAAGAACGTCCGGAATGTATGGGACGACTGAAGGAAGTGGGTTGGGAGGGGATGCCGAAGAAACGGGCGCAGCAAGAGCACGGTCGTGCGTTCGGGAAAAAAGGGGTATGAAGCTGGACCAATCGACGTTGTCTGGCGGTTCTCTCGTCGAGCTTTGTTACTGACGACTACGACAGCATAGCACCACGGGACAGTGCTCGTGAACGATCCGAGAAAAAACGTGCCTCCTGATGAGCGAGAAAGACAAGGCGACCATGGAGGTGTTCCAACAACTTGCTAAACAATGGTTCGTATAGCTTTACGCCCATTGTACGTAGTATCATGAGTACACGCATATGCTGCCATTATATGGTAGTAATACATGGCCCATCGTCTTCTATCTGCACATGCATCGTGGGGGCGTCGAGACTGAACACTGTCCTTTGAGCCAGCCTTGGCAAGTAGGCATGGCATATACTCTTCTCCAGGGACGTGTGTGGTACTACTATTGGCTCGGATACAGCATGACGATGGCAGCCCGTTCATATGCCTGGATGACATGTACACCCATATCCTGTCATCAGGGACTCATTCTTATATCGAATACCGAGACGTTGACGTCCTCGCCAAGAGTTGGGACATCCCACCAGACGTACACCCTCGTCTTGGGAGACATTTTGTAACCATGCAACAGCTTTCAACGCCACAAGGTGATACGAACTCGTGGAACTACACGATGGATGCCCCCGGACTTGCGATTCGATGGAATCACTGCGTTTCGTCATGTGTGCCTGGGCGAATACACAACATCCATGCAGGTAACCTGATTGCAAGGGTAGCATGGCCTGATCCTTGCTGATGCTGATCCACTGTGAGTCTGACAATGTGAACCAAATAAGATCACGCGCACCATTACCTGGACCCCGACGACGGAGGGTTCAGATGGATTATTCTTTGTTTGCGCCTAACAGGGCGTGAGGTGTCATAACAAGTTGTACCATCACCAGAACAAAACGCACTGGGTCCGCTGCACTTGAATTTGCAGCACGTTCTCCGCTACCGGAAGCATCTTCGTTCGGATGATTGGGAACCGTGGCCTTCGCAGGAGATTTAGGCTGTGGTATCTGATGAGTCCCTGCATACAAATCCGAGAAATAGCAACGAACCTGTCGCTTTCTGGAAATTCCTGTGGTCGTTCGCTAAGATGAAATGTTAGATACCGCACATACGATTGTCTAACCAAGGAAAAATACTTACTCGCTTACGTTGGCCTGCAGCCATCCACGAAGGTCCCTCGTTTGTGGCATCCACTCTCACTGGGGAGTGGGAAGGTGATTGATGATCCGCTGGCTGGCGTGACTTTCCGAAACGTCGACTAGGCTTGTATGAAGTGCCGTCCTTCTTACTTTTTCCCAGTAACAACTTTTTAAATATTGAACGACGACCTTGCGACGACTGGACAGTATCAAAGTTGTCCTCCGGTAGCCGATCCTCTCGGGGATCAGCAGCGGAGGTTGGGGATGGTGGCTCCAGTAGCGTCAACACAGAAACAAGAAATAAAATTAGGTGGTCACCAACCTCGTCAAAGTCGAATTCGGCAGCTGGCGTGGTCGTTGGTACCTCGTGCTATGTTATCGTCAGAACTTGCTCCGAGGGGAAAACGAACGAAAGGATACCTCGAGGAGATCATCATCATTGGATTTTCCAGGACCTTCCTGTCATACGCACGCCATGGGGTCAGTGCAACTCTTGCGGTAACAGAACGAGAACTCCTACCGGATTGGAGTTGGCTGGTTTGTCGTCATGACCATCCGAGGTCGAAGGCCGCTCATCTTGTCCTTCTTCATGAGTAGATACCTGATGGAATGAGGCCCATCTGACATGCTGGGACTACGAAGGCACCAATACGTACATGGAAAGGACCACACATGTCAGGGAGAATCTTGCTGAGATCATGAATGTCGACTTTCCCGCCCTCCCGTCCAGTTGCGAGATAGCTGCTGTCCGGAGAAACAGAAATTGATCGTGACAAATTGTGGCTCTTGATGACAGGGCCAATACGAGTCAGCGTCGATGCGTCCAGGAACGAGATTGAACCTTGTATGAGGGTGGCAATGAATTTCCCATTGGCAGCCAGCACAATAGAGCAGATGCGGTCGTCACCATCATGGAGAATTGGTGATTCGGCAAGCTGGGACCCAGTGGAGGCGTCGAAAGACTTGATCTTGTTGTCAATGGATGTCGAAAAAATTTGTAGACCATCCCTTGACCATGCAAGTGGGGTGACTGACAAGAATGCAGGCATGGTAGCGTTGATTGTGATCAACTCGTCGCCATTGCGAGTGTCGAAAGTGCGGATACTGGAGCCACGGTAGCAGCAAGTGGCGATGTGGTCGCCATTTGGGGAGAACTTGATTCCATTGATAGCTTTTTCATGTCGGAGCGGGCCAACAAGTCTCTTCCCACTTGTGATGCTCCAAATGCTCGCTTCCTTGGTATCTGCATTCCCAGTAGCAAATGCGGTCGAATCCGGGGAGACGTCGACAGCAAACACCCTGTGTGTTCCCTCGACATCGTTCGTCTTTTCAAGCAGCTCCGCATCCCACACGCTTGCGCCCTGATCTGCGGTTCCACACACTATCCATTTGTGATCGCTCGACGTAGAAACGGCGCGTAACTCCATATTTGTTTGCGTTCCAACCTCTTGACCATCTGTAAGTTGCCATCTTCGAATCCCATCCTCACCCCCGCCTAAAACATGCTTTCCATCAGGGTGGAAAATGACTGCCCATACATGACCAGAGTGACCAGCGTCAAGGACTATTGTTGGGTCTTACTGAATTGTCAGTATATACCCAAACACTCGTCGGAGCTGCTACGCACCAGTATTTGTCGACGACATCTTCACCAATGGTACACAATCGTCGGCGTCGAAATGTCAAGCAACAAGGGGTTTCGGTTTTCTCGTGGGGGGCACAAAGTTGCTGTATACACACGTTCCCATATTCGTAATATGGTCTGTTCAGGCAGGTGCCTCGTGTCTTTGGCGCTTGTACTTGCTCTGATCCCAGTTAGGTGACCCTTAGGCAAGTAAGTAACCAACATCGGCGAAACTTTCCTGCTTTGCCAAGAGCAGTCTACGATTGCTCATCATAGTATCTTGGCTAAAAGATTCGGTTCACACCGCGTGTATAATGTGCATCAGACAGACTCACGATATATTGTGCATATAATGTGAAAACTTTGCGCGCACTCAAACTCCACAGGAATGTACGTTTGTGCACTCACTCGGACCACGTCGCATTCACATGTATACGCCGGCTGAGCGTTCTCGCCCTTCCTTCGTGTCTGTCTGGAGTTCGACCGGTTTTCGCTCACTCACTTCCTTCACTGACGCTAGAAATGCCCTCGGACAGTCAACGATAACGTCCCTGGTTCACCGCGGCCAACCCCCCTTCACAGACCTAAACATACAAGCCACCTGATCGTTCGAGATTGCTATCAAATGTTGTGCCAAGGTGTTGGAAGCAGATCCAATGAAGGGGATATGCGCGTCGGTGTGATCGAGCGCACAACGTTATCTAATGTATTCTACTGCCATTCAAGGCAGGATCGAGGCGCCGTATTTCGATATCCCGATGAACATGCAGAATCGACGACCCCCATCATGAACTGTCCCAGTAGTTCTACAGACATCCAAGGCTCGCCCAAACTGCCAGACTTTTATGCACTCGCTTATAACCTAGGCTAGGTAGAAACTGGTGCAGCAGTTGCAACGTCGCACCGTTTAATCCTGCCGCTCAAAATACTTTCATTCGGATGAACGGGCAAGATCGACAACCCCGAGAATGAACCGTCCTAGTTGCTCCGACCGATATCCAAGGCTTCCTCGAGCTGGCAGACATTGATACATCCTGTAGGTAATACCCTTCCATCCCTCCTCACTTTGCCTGGACCATCGACTGAGTGCTTTGGTTTCCCCCTTTTTTCAGCTTTTCTTTGCAGCTTACGCCGCGACCTTGGCGTATTTTAGCATCATCTGTGGGTTTCCCTCTCGTTTGCTTGCCTGTTTCATCGTAGATACAATGAGGAGCCCGCCTGAGTCGTCACCACCATCTGCCTAGCCTTAGCACAAGAAACGACCTATCGAGTCCCTAAGCTCACCCCATCGTCGAGGTCCATTCAAGATGAAGCCTTGAAAAAGCCAGCCAAACCTACGTCAGGCACGCTCGGGGCTCTGCCATTCACCGTCTCGATTCCCTTGACTGAGCAGAGGCTCGTTTCAATCTAGTCGAGCACTGCGAATGGCGATGAATTTTCGCACATATCACGTTCACGTTTCTTGACGTGTTGCATCACGGCATGGAGTCGAGAGAGATGATATAGGTATTTGACCCATCTTCATTCTCATTCTCTGCATAGGCCGGCGGCGATGGCTGGCTCCGTTGCCAACTAAACTACCTACAAGTCGTCGCTCGCTGACGAGCGCTCGAGTACAGATTTGGACGCACTACTACGTTTCGCACGCGAGGAGATCGATTCAGCGACGTATCAACCCTGGTGGAGATGTTCAGAGGACCGCTAATGGCGGCGATCGCGGCATAGGACCCCGTCCTTGCGAGAGAAACCAGACCGAAACTCCGAGCCTCCGAACGCGACCTCAAAAACGGAAATTGGATCATGCAGAGGTAAAAGAACGTCCGGAAGGTATGGGAGATGCTGAAGTAACGGGCGCGGCAAGTCGGAAAATAGGATGGTTCTGAAGGTGGACGAATCGACGTTGTATGGCTGTGGGGACCAGTCGTGTGTTTCTCCGGGCTTTGTTACTGATGACTACGACACCATAGCACCACGGGACAGTGCTCGTAAACGATTCGAGAAGAAACGTGCCTCCCGATGAGCGAGAAAGACAAGGCGACCATGGAGGTGTTCCAACAACTTGCTAAACAACGGTTCGTACAGCTTTACACCCATTGTACGTAGTATCATGAGTACCTGCATATACTGTCATTATATGCTGGTAATACATAGCCCATCGTCTTCTATCTGCGCATGTGTCGTGGGGGCGTCGAGACTGAACACCGTCCTTTGAGCCAGCCTCGGCAAATAGACATGACATGTACTCTTCTCCAGAGACGTGTGTAGTGCCACTTTGGCTCCGATCCAGCATGACGATGGCACTCCAATTCCAACCCCCGTGCGTGTATAGACTTCCTCAACGACCACCGGGTGAATATCCCGGCGGGCTCGTTAACATTCATACCGGTGGTGACACGAACTGAAAGAACTGCAGTCAACGTCCACATACTTGCGATTTAGAGTAGTACCTACATGTATTACATCGAACCATCTGGATCAATCCGTCGCATCGTGTGTACCCGAGCGGAAACACAACAACCACGCGGGAAACGTGATTGCAAGGGTAGCATCGCCTGTTTCTTCTTGATTCTGATTGACTCTAAGTCCAGCAACATAGGCTGAAGCGATGTAACGCGCACCGTTATATGTACCCGGCCTGCTGAGGGTTGAGATGGATTGGTCGCTTGTTGCGCCTAATAGGACGTGAGCGATCGTGACCAAGTCCACATCACCAGAGATAGTCATACTAGCTCCATTGCTCTTGGATCTGCAGCACTTTGTCCGCTACCCGAAGCACCTTCCTTCGGATGTTTGGGAGTAGTAGTTTTGGCACGTGATTTGCGCTGTAACGTGTGATGAGTCCCTGCATACAAATCCGAGAAATAGCAACGAACCTGTCGTCTTCTGGTGAATCCTGTGGATGTTCGCTAAAATGAAATATTAGACACACCACATTCTATCGTGTATCAAGGAAGAGCACTCACTGCTTGACGTTCAGCTGCAGCCATCCTCGAAGGGCCCTCGTTTGTGGTATCCAGTCTCGTTGGGGAGTGGGAAGGTGATCGATGATCTGCGGGCTGGCATGAATTTCCGGAACGTCGATCGGGCTTGTGTGAAGAGGCGTCCTTCGTATTCTTTCGCAGAAGTAATTTTTTAAATATTGAACGACCTTGCGATGACTGTGCAGTATCAAAGTTTTCTCCCGGACGTGCCTCTGCAGGGGAGCCCAGCGGCGGTAGCTGATCCTCGCGGGGACCAGCAGCGGAGGTCGGGGATGGTGGCTCCAGTAGCGTCAACACAGAAGCAATAAATAAAGAGGTGACCACCAACCTCGTCAAAGTTGAATTCGGCAGCTGGCGTGCTCTGTGGGACCTCGTGCTATGTTATCGTGAGAACTTGGTCCGAGAGGGAAACGAACGAAAGGATACCTCGAGGAGATCATCCCCATCTTCACTATGTCTCTCGGACTCGAGTGAGCTGGATTTCCCAGGACCTTCCTGTTATAGTACACAAGGGAATCAGCGCAACTCTTTTGGTGCCGTAATGAAAAACTCCTACTGCGGTAGAGTCAGGTGGCTCACTGTCGTGACCCGGTCTGAGGTGGTCAACGGATTCAATACGAGAACGACCTTCTGAGGACAAAATACATACAGTTGTGTTTGATCATCGAACGACGCGGCAGTCCCCCTCGGTTGCGCCGAAAGACTTCTCCTCTCTCCTTCCTCTTCGTCTTCCTGCATACTCGCGTATCCTCTAATCATGGCATCACGCTTCAAAATCCGGTTTCTCCGCTCTTCCCGAAGTCGACCAGGATCGCTAAGGAGGTTGACGACATCCTTGGCCTTTTGCCGTACGTTGGCTCCACGATCCTTTCCATACTCGTCCATATACTGGAACTCCTTGAGCGTCCTGACAATGTACAAGTTGCCTCTAAAGTAGTGCGCGACGTTTTCCGACCCGGCGTGTAGAATATAATCGATAACGGTGAGAGACTGCAACGTCTCAGCCCATGACGAACGCTAGATCATCTATAAAAGCCGGTCAAACACTCACCTTAAACACATGCCTCCAATTCTTCCCCTTGTCGTTCAATCGTTTATCGAGCATTTCCATGATTTCGACAAAGTCATCCCTGTGAAAAAGGTTCAACAACACGAACCTCCTGTCGCACGATACACGCCTCCCAGCGTCATGGGGTGCAGCGAACACGCACTGACTGTAACTCAACTGCGCAATCTCGTTCATCTGTGTACCTGAGGGCCCCCATGGATCGTTCGACGTGGCATCCCGAATTTTTGCCTGCGTATCCGAATAACCCAAGGTGATGTTCTTGGCGGCCCGCAAAACGCCCTTTCCAAAGTACTGCAGCGACATCGCAATAGAATGAGATGTAGAGTGCTGCTACAGAGGGTATAAGAGATGGTGTACTTCTATGAGATGGGTAGCAAACGTAGCTGAATGTGGGATATTGATGATATTGGCCACAGCCTGTGTAAACGTAAAACCGTTATGGCAGTGCACTGGTTTGGAAAGTTGACCACGCCGATGATGAAGCGGTCCGCATGCATGCCTTCCAAGCAAACGGCCAGTCTACCTCACGGTAAAGACAAATCTCCCGAATGAGCAGAGAATGCTAGCGATCATGTTCTCTCATCTGGTTTTATTGTCCTAACTGCCCAATCTTAAGGGAGTCAGCCTTGTGTGAGTGAAATTACGAGCGGATAGGGGGAATCCTCCCTCGTTGCCATACAATTTCCACGGCGGTGACCATTGAAGTAGGCAGTGGCGATGTAGTCAACTTGATTCCAGTGACGAGCTCTCTCCATGCTTGTGAGACTCCTTTCTTGTCACCCAATCCGATCCCGGTTGCGAACCTAGTCGAATCCTGGGAGACATCAACTGTGTTTGTGCTCTCCACCAATTGATGACCTTTCTGCATCCAACCCATCCTTAATTCCACATACTATCCATTTATGATCCCTCGACGTAGAAATAACGCCCAACGTCATGCCCGTTTACTTTCCGATCTGTTGACCATCTACAAATCGCCATCTTCGAGTCCCATGGTCACCCCTGCCCAGAACATGCTTTCCGTCGGGGTGGAAAGTAACTGCGTATATATTACCAGAGCGACCAGTATCGAGGACTATTGTTGGGTCTCACCGAATCGTCAGTATATACCCAAACACTCGTCGGAGCTGCTACGCACCGATATTCGTCGACGACATCATCTTCACCAACGCCACACAGTCGTCGGTGTCAAACATATGTCAAGGAACAAGGCCTGTGTTTCGGTCGACTCGTAAGGCGCAAAATTGCTTTGCATAAACACGTTTCCTCGTTCTCGATGTAACCCACATCCTCCTTTGCCAAGCCTGAGGCAGTCTGCGATCGCTCGTCATATTCATATCTCGGCTACGGTATCCAGTTCACCGTGACGACGGAGTGCACGATTCGCATCGGAAGACCAACTCGCGGCACTGGCATATCGCCACCCACGACAAAGCGATCCGTTCTCGAAAGCTTTCGACGCACTCAAACTCCACAGGAATGTACGTCGGTGCACTCGCTCTGACCACGTCGCATTCACGTGTATGTATACGCCGGCTGGGCGTTCTCACCCTTCCTTATCTGTCCGGAGTTCGACTGGTTTCGCTCGCTCACTTCCCTCGTTGACGCTAGAAATGCCCCCGGACGGTCAACGATAACGTCCCTGGTACACCGCGGCCAACCCGCCTCACAGACATACACATAAAAGCCACCTGATCGTTAGGGATTGCCGTCAAACGTCGTGCTAAAGTGTTGGAAGCAGATCCAACGAAGGCGATATACATATTCTACTACCATTCAAGGCAGGATCGAAGCGCCGTACGTCGACATTCCGATAAACAGGCAGAATCGACAACTTTATCACGAACTCTTCCAGTACTTCGACCGACATCCAAGGCTCTCCCAAGCTGCCAGCCCTGTATGCACTCCGTCAGTACGCTTTCGTCCCTCGTGGCATTGCCTGGGCCATCGACACTACGAATTGGCCAGATACACATATTCCCCCGATCTTTTGCTCGCACCTCAGAATTCAGGCTATGTAGGAATGAGCGGGCGTAGTAGTTGCAACGTCCCCTCGACGTCGTGTGTGGTATTACACCCTACATAGAAAGCCAATGGAGGCAAAATATAAAAAAGCACAAGCAAGACATCATCCTGTCTGTCGCTTACGTCTCCATCGCCACAGATACATCCTTATTCGCAGCGGAGACGTCAATCTCCTCAAATACCAACGAGCCCTGTTGTTCCTTGAGCCATTGCACGCTGCGCTTCTCGTCCATAAAGTACGTGTATGCGCGACGAAGATCCTCGACGTCAACTTTCTCGGCTTTGCGTTTCCGCGCGATCACTTGGGCGCACGAAATCAGGTTGAGCGCGTACCGCAACGTCGTCGAGCCCGCCATCGACGTCAGGACGTTCAGTGCGTCCGACGTCATCGCCACGTCCTCTTCTTCACATCTACGTAGGGGGCGTCCGTCCGTCAGCCAGTTTTGAAAAAAAAAAGACGATAGAGATGTTACCGAATCTGTATGATTTGTTGGATATCGTCGTCCGTGTAGGGCTTCGTGCTGACGATCAAGAGACGGTCGAGGAGATCCACTGGGAGACCATGTGGACTCCGCACGTTGGTCCCTCGTATTCTGGACATGCCACGGTTGGATGCCATGATGACCAACGGCGAAAGCTCGCTTTCCAGCGCCCGGTTCAGGAACGAGAAGCATTCGATGTCGAGCATGTGGACCTCGTCGATGAACAAGACCTGAAAGCCCTCACTGTTAGCAAGTCGATCACGCGCGGGGAGGAAAAGACCGACCCCAGGGATGATTTCTGCTTTGCCTTCTTCCCGCCATTCAGCAACCTTGGTGTTTATTTGGTCCCGTAGTTCGGGTTTGATTTCGCCGGTGTCGCCAGCAAAGAGAGCGAGGAAGCCCTGTGTCCTGCTGTTGATGACGTCGATTTCGTGGAGAGAGACCGTGTGGACGACTTCTTTGCGCTTTTGTATTTCTCCTTCTGGGCATTGCACGAATTTCGTCTACGAGAAGGAACTTGCATGAAACGGAAGTAGGGCAGGTAGACGGTTATGGACGTACATCTGCACCCATGGCATCGTAATCTCTAGAACGGGCAAAGGAACGACCGAGTTTCGAGACCTTGCCCGAGGTTTTGTCGATGACGACGATATCGCCAGCGAGCACCTTTTCTTTCGACAGTGCGTCGATCATTTTCGTTCCAAGATCATACATCGTCTCCATATCCGTCGTTTTGATAGTCAATTTGCCCGTCTTTGTCGCCTACATAAACAGTCATGAGAGGATTTGCCCGTGTCCAAGTAGAGAAACGTACCCCTGTGAGGCTTCGGTCGATTTGAATCTCAACGATCTCTCCCTCGATGATTTCTGTTTCTTCCTTGATACGTACACCGATACTTCTCCGAATTGCTTGCGTGAGCGCTTCAGTTTTGGACATGGAGAGCGAAAAGACTTCGCTGGCAGCGATCATCGTAAAAGGGACGTCCGCGCCAAGCGTCTGTGCCATGCCTGTAAGGGAGGGATCAGAGGGACTTGACATCCTAATCACGTCGGCTAGGACGCACCGAGTGCGATGGCCGTCTTGCCTGTCGAAGGTGGACCAGCGAACAAGATGGCGCGTCCTGCTATCCGTCCCTCTTGTACCATCTTGAGGATCATACCGGCTGCTTTGCGGGCTTTGGCTTGGCCGACCATGCCTTGGGAGTTTCCGCGTGGTTCGAGTCTGTCGTCGAGACCGAGGCCGCGGATGTGCGAGTGCGCGCCTGAAAGAGTGAGTTATGAGTTGGGTTCACGGGTGGGTGTACTGCAGCACTGACCTATCCGCTCCATCTTGGTAATGTCCCGCAGTTCGGACGTCCCTGCTGTGATCTGGGTAGCCTGTACGTCGCCATGACCGTCAGCGCGTCGACGTGGAGCCAGATGCTTGTGGACTGTACCATCAGGTTTTTGGTAAACGACGCGTCTTGTTTGTGTGGTGCAAACAACCTTGCCCAGTTAGGCCAAAATAATTTTGCGTTCTAGTGGTCCTGACTAAGAACGTTGAGCTCGATAGCCTACGCAAAAATGCTTGGTCTACGCGCGGGCGCCAGCCTCCTGCGGAACCTCGCAGTTCAGTCAACGTCACGTCCAACCACGGCGTCAGCCCTCCGCGCGCCGACCTGGTCCCCGTCTCGCACCTACGCTGCTCGCACCACCCGCGAGACCATTGCCTCCTACGACACTGTCATCACCGAATTCAAAACCTACAAACCCATTACCCCCGGCATCCGTCACCTCCGCCGTCCTCTCAATGCCCACCTCTATAAAGGCAAACCCATTCGTGTCCTCACCACCGCCCTGCGCAAAAAAGGTGGACGGAACGCCACAGGGCGGATTACAGTGCGGTTTCGGGGTGGGGGACACCGGAGACGAATTCGGATCGTGGATTTCTCGAGGATGGAACTGGGGCCGTATGATGTGGTGAGGATCGAATATGATCCGGGACGGTCGGGGCATATTGCGCTCATCCAGGCGAGGGATGCGAGTGCGGAGGGAAACGCCAAGTGGAAGTATATTTTGGCACCGGAGGGACTGAGAGCGGGGGACGTCGTGGAGAGTTATCGTTCTGGTCTGACAGCGTCGCTGATCCAGTCCGCTCGTGGTGCTGAGGATGACACCGGGGATGAAGATGGGGCGAAGAAGACGTGGTCTATAGATGAGATTGTGCAGCATGGAAAGGACCAGTCGACGTCGGACGCACTCCTCATTGGTATTCTCCGTGGGGCGATCATCAAACTGGGGAACTGCGTCCCTATCAAGCTCATACCAACGGGTACCATAGTACACAACGTCTCTCTCGATCCGCTAGGCAAAGGCATTCTCGTACGCTCTGCGGGGACGTTTGCGCAGGTCGTGCACCACGAAGAGAATGGCCGGTACAGTCACATTCGACTTCAGAGCGGCGAAGTTCGCAAGGTGTTGTCGAATTGTGTCGCCAGTATTGGCAGGGTTAGTAACCCGTTGTGGGATGACCGGAAGCTTGGTAAAGCGGGGAGAAATCGATGGTTAGGTTGGAGACCCCGCGTGCGAGGTGTTGCCATGAATGCGTACGCTGTTTGGTATCTCCGAGAGCTACGAATGCTAATGGTTTCATAGGTGTGACCACCCTCACGGAGGAGGACGTGGTAAATCCAAGTCTGACAAACACCCAGTGTCTATATGGGGCTGGGGCACCAAGGGTACCCGAACACGTAAACCAGGTGCCAAAGGACCGTCGGGGAGCAACAAGATGGTGGTCAAGGAACGACCACGGGGGAAAGAAAAGGCTCGCGCTGGATGATTGTCTACTCTTGTCGTAGATATGTTTCATGATACTCGTTATTTGATTCCCGATCAAAGATGGGGACGCGATCACGTGACATACGCGTACGCGTTCGTTTGGATGACTGGCAATTTAAATACCGTCAAGTGTCTTCTTGCCCATCCTCGTCCCAACTTGCTCGTCGTGATCGTCGTTGAACATGCAATCCTCCACGCTCTCCAGGACATCCTCCGCAGCGAGCATGTCCTCCGACGATGCTGCCCGTCGGACACGCAAACGCTTCACCAGCGTGCAGCTCATGATGCTTGAGCAGCTCTTCCACCAATCCTCCCATCCGACGCGCGAAGAGCGCGAAGCGGTCGCACAAGCCGCAGGCATGTACGTCCATTTCCACCTTTACTCCAAACGACATTAGCCAATTAGCCTCCAATCCCACCCCTTATCTTTCCTTCTTTCGTCTCACTCCGCGATCATGAGGCGCAACTGACGCATATCCTTGATGACAGGGAAATGAAATCAGTCACGATCTGGTTCCAAAATAAGCGTCAGACGGAGCGCAAAGTCGCGCTGCACCATGCGACGAGTCAACCCATAGACGGGCATCGCGCTGCGCCGTTCCCCTTTCACTCGTCTTCTCCTTCCACCCATTCCTCGCCGTACGCGTCCACATCGGCGTCATCCTCGGCGGCGTCCCACCCCATCCGGACAACCCACACACACATGCATACACCTCGTCGCAAAATCACCCCACCCCGACCCCGACCCTCCCTCGACCGCGTCGCCTCCCGCTCCGAATCCCGCCTACCCCCGCCCCGTACACCAAAGAAACCACACGACCCATACGCGTCCTTATGGGACAACATGCCCTCCTCGCCGCTTGCACCCCCCG
Organism: Butyriboletus loyo; assembly: GCA_038093515.1. Lineage (NCBI taxonomy): Eukaryota > Fungi > Basidiomycota > Agaricomycetes > Boletales > Boletaceae > Butyriboletus > Butyriboletus loyo. The sequence goes on from JBBPSI010000095.1 coordinate 57,471, forward strand.
CCAGTCCGCCCTCCCGAGACCTGATCGACTTCATCGGCAGCTCGCGGACGCTAGAGTGGGCGTGTGCAGCGGCGAGGTTGGCAGGCAAGGAAGGGAAACGGCCGCCCCCCGCGCGCGAACGGGATCCAAACCACGAGCATGATAGGGATGGTGAGCGCGAGGGTGATGGCAATGGGGAAGGCGATGGCGATGGCGACGGGCACGGCATTGCAGGGGATGAAACAGAGGAGGACGACGTTGAGGCAGTGACGCCCGAGGGCAGTGTTGGCGCGTCAGACGTTGCAAGGTGGCACGGCGCTCACACCCCACGAACGCGTCCACGTCTCCCTCCGTCCGTGTTCGGGCCCCCGTCTCATTTGGATTCTGTTTCGAGGTCTGCCCCGAGAGGGGAGTCGCCCGCGTACGGGGACCCACCGGGGAGTGGAGTCAAGGATGCACCGCAGGACGAAGATATGATGCGTGCAGCGCTGGCGCTGTGTGGACTCGGTCGGAGAAGCGGATGAGTCGCAGCGTGTGGTTCTCGAATCCCTCTCCCATCCTTTCCAGTTGGGGGGGGGGGGCTGCAAGTATATAATGACGTGAAAGTACTGGTGTAAAATAGTACATATAGACACATCCAACGAGTTGAGGTATGCACCGACTCTGAGTGGAGGACTCGGAGTATACTAATATTAGTTTTAATTGTGCATCTTCTTGGTTGTCGTCCAGCGAGGATTCAGTGGGATGGACAGGGAGGGAAATGGTCCCAGAATCTTCACGAATCGTGCGACATGACGCTGGGGAAGGGACTAAGCTAGGGAACCACGAGAAGGCTTTGAGTTCTCGCGACTCCGCCTTCCGTAGTACCACGAGAATTTCGGCAGCTCCACAACCACATCAATGCTCGGACAGTGGAAAGCTAATGAAAACTTTGCGAAACCAACAGAGATGCCGATGAAGACTAGTAAGATCCATTAAACGTCCAAGCTCGCGACGTTACCACCCAACGGATCTCGAACAATGTGTACCCCCCTTCGTCCGCCCGACCCACCCCATTCACCTTCTCCACTTCTTCTCTGCGCACGATCGCGAGACGCTCACGCTCTCTTTCCCCGTCACCCACGCGCTCACCCACGACAGGGAACGCTTCCTCGACCGTTTCCCCCAAACCCGCGTGTCTCCCAACCGTCCTCACCGGAATAATCAACCAAAATACCCCACCCTTCTTCAACATCCGCCCGACACACCCTCTAATCCAGCTCGCATGCTCGGGATGGTACACCACATCCGCTGCGAGCACAATGTCGTACATCCCGACACCCTGATCCTCGTCCTCACCCACACTAACATGGTCACCGACGCGCTCGGTACAAGACACCGCACACCAGTCGAGCCTTTCCACAGACACGTCTACTGCGCTATGATTATGCCGCACGTTCCGAGCGAGGTTCTCTAGCACGCTCGGGTGATAATCTGTCGCTTTGATCTTGGCTTGGACAGACGTCCGAGAAAGGACCTGGGCGGCTGTAATGCTCAGTAGACCTGTCCCAGCGCCGAGCTCGAGGAGTCGGCGTCGGCGTGCAGTCGTGGTTGTGGGTGTAGACGTACAGGGATGTAATGCTCCGAGGTATCGTTCTGGATTCGAACACAAGTGCTCTGCGAAAACAATGGCGCTTCCCCAGCTTTGTAGTCCGACGGCAGTATGATCGGTCCCGTCGACAGGTGCATCGTTCAATTCGACCGTGACCGGTGGTGCCAGCGACGAAACGTCCCAACAACGACAGTGGCGACACGGCGGCAATCGAAACGGAAAGACAAATGACCGGGTCAGCGCCTCTTCGGGTGTGTCGTCGCCCGCAAAGCGTGCAAGGAGTCTTGACGCGTCTTCGAGGCGCGTCGTTCGCGCTTCCTGCTCCTCGGACGAACCCGCCCCACAGACCCAAGCATCACCCCGTTTCACCAATCCAGTCAACCATTTGATTGCATAGTCGCGCTCGAACTCGTCTGAGCGTAATATATCTAACTCCTCGTCCTCCATCTCTTCTTTGTCTGTCGCGTCCTCGTTTCTGGTTTCGTTTGCTTCGTCGTCCTGTCCGTCCTGATCGTCCTCCTCGGCAGATGCGTATCCGGAATCGGGGACAGCCTCTTGATGGAGGAGGCACGCCGTTCGCTTGGGTTGCAAAACTGGCATAGCCTCTGACAACGACTGCTTGAGTACCGGTATGGCACCCATCACCGTCGATGACAGTGCATGCGGAAGATACACGTCTTGGAGTGCTTCAAGTGCACCCCTGACACGTGCCGCGTCGCAAGCATGGAGGGTAGCAAGCGCCGGGAGGGCCGTGGTGGGCGAGAGGGCGTGTGTCATTCGTTTGAAGTGGGGTATCGTTTGGCCTATGAGCCGAAATATCTCTATCGGATCTTGTTCGTCTAGGATTGTCTAGAATCTATAGTCTATGTTCGAGTCAGTCCTCCGACGCGCTCGTCGAGAGAAGAAAAAAAGAAAAGCAAAAACCGTTCAAACGAAAAAAAAAAGCAGGTGAGATGAGTGTGATCGCACAACGCAGGCTCGTCGAAACCAGAGAGCCTGCGTTGCTATTGAACAAGGACAGCCATCATCGTGTCGTAGGTAATGAAAGGACGAGAACGAGCGGTGAAGCAAGCTCAGACACGAGTTTTCTTCACGGGTCGGAGCTGACTACGATCAGATACGTAACAAAACAATATGGGCGGAAGGGATGCGATGTTGGGTTATCCCGAGATAAGATAAGATGTGATCAGTTGGTCACTTTCCATCCCAAACCATCATGGCTACGCAGACGACGTTGACGGTGTCGTATGCGCTGTCTCCGCCAGCGGAAACGAATTTACCACCCTCGCTCGCGCTAAATGGTGCGCATGCGTTTGCGGTCGAAGCTGAGAGCACAGCCAACATTAGAAATTACTACGAGGCGCTGCGAAAGTCGATCGCTGCTGCAAAGGAGAAGCTAGGGGAGGAGCTGACGGCGTGGCGAGATGCAGTGGGGAACGCGGAAGTAGGAAAGGAGAAGGCTGCTAAAGCTGCCCGAGCAGAGGATGAAGAGGATGAAGAGGATGAAGAACAAGTAGTTTCACTCTAGATCATGCATGCTATCAGGTGGGTCCACACCGACATTGAACAAAGTCTTATGAGATTCCCGCTGACGCCCATGACGGTTGGCAGTACACATGATCCAATACACCTTGTTCCCAAAGTTTGCGCCTGTACGTGAGACACTGATTCATTCACGCCTTGTGCTTGCGCTTGAGCTCCTCGCGTTCCTCAGCCATGATCTCTGCATCAATCTTTGCACCCATCGACGGCTCGTTGCCGTGGAACGTTGCCGGTCCCAAAGGGTCTACCTTGGGATCCGCACCAGGACTCATCGTCCCCTGTCCGTGTGCCATCTCCCGGGAACGCTGATGCGCCTCTGCCATTCTCTCCCCAATCTCTCGTTCGTTCCTATCATCGCAAAGTAACACAGAGAGGTCAGTTCGCGCGCATGCCACCGATCGCGAAGAGACAGAGACGCACAGCTGATCGATATCGATGTGCCACTGATCAGGAACATGTTTCTTGGGCAGGTTGTGGTCTGTCCGTTTGGACGTCCTGTGACCGCCAGCGCAATGGGGTTCCAGGGTATCGGTCGGGATGTTCGAAATTGAAGGCTGAGGAGGGACGTACCGCTGCTCGTGGTCCTCGTATATTTGGGGGTTGCCCACCTTGGACATCATTGCACCTGAGCGAGGTCCGGTCATGTCTCTTTGTCGTGCGTTGAGCGGTTGGGATGAGTTTTAAGAGATGGATGTGAGCGTGACATTATAGGGGGTCACTCTCTTGACATCAAGTCCCTAGTCGAAATACGACCCAACTATAAAGTAAAGGACTGACGCATGACATCTGGCAAAGACTCATAACAGGTCAAATCGTTCAGAAATCACTTGAATTGCAGAAACGCAGCAAAGACATGCAAAAACCACAGGGAAGAATGTAGGGACCACCGGCCTGCATCTCCGCCGACACCCGACGCACAGATGACATAGCACTAAGACGTGCCGAAAAGACGTTCTTTTCCGCCCTACTTTGGCACAGACCACCGTGATTCGTTCAACGACAGGTGTGATCTGTAATTTGACTGAGTGCGTTGAAGAACACAATGAAAATTTCGTCGAACGTCGTTTTTGTTGGTGTCACGTGCTGGACCTGCGAGCCGGGCCCGGGCGTGCCGCCAGTCAGTCTCAAGTTCTTGCTGGACCAACATTTATGAAACCAATCTCCACAAGAAACCTGTCACGAATCCTCGGTTGGAGAATAGTGGTCTGCTTGATCAGGATACGCGTTCAACCGCAATCCTGATCTCCGAAATACCGTTCACGAGCAGGTTGCGCGATGTGAAAGCATTCGCAACGTCGGACAAGCTGCTAGAGCCATAATGTTGCTAAATCCATGACACGTCTAAACGTTTCTTGCGTCGCTGAAGGGGGACATACGTGTGTTCGTCCGGAGTGGTAACGCCGAAATAAAGATATGAAGCATCAAAACCGCCAATCCCCTGATTGCTTCAATCATTGTCAGGTTCGAAAGACACAAGCCCATAGATGGGAAACAAACTGTCCGTGCCGTACCACTACAACTCGGACACACAAGAGATCGTGTATTAACTTGTCATCTCAATTCCGCCGGTCGCCTTCACCGTCCGGATCGAGTCTGCTATCCGTAACGACTGTTCGCGGCGGGGCAATCCATTATTTTAGGTTTGATCTGCGGTCGACTGCTTACCTCTCCTCCCCTCGTTCGTCGATGAGATGCGCAACATTATTCTCCTTGGGCTCTATCGACTTGTTGCTGCTTAGGATGGGGTGAATGGTAATCCAACCAGTGTCTCTGCCGTGAGTTACTGAGTAGATGCGACAAGCGAGGGACCTTCGTGGATGGCTGCGGGTCAACGTCAACGAGTGAATATTGTTCTTTTGTTAGACAATCGGATGTGCGGTATCCAACATTACATCTTGGCGAGCGGTCACAGGAATTTCCAGAAAGCGAGAGGTTCGTTATTTCTCGGATTTGTATGCGGAGACTCATCACACGCTGCAGCTTAAATCTCCTGCCAAGGCCACTGTTCCCGACCAGCCGAACGAAGATCCTTCCCATAGCGGAGAACGTGCTGCGGATCCAAGGGCAACGGACCCAGTGCGTTTTGTTCTGGTGATGATAGAACTTGTCATGACACCTCACGTCCTGTTAGGCGCAAACACATAATAATCCATCTGAACCCTCTGTCGTGGGGGTCCAGGTAATGGTGCGCGTGATCTCATTTGGTTTACATTGTCAGACTCACAGTGGATCAGCATCAGCAAGGATCAGGCCATGCTACACTTGCAATCAGGTTACCCGCATGGATGTTGTGTATCCGCCCAGGCACACAAGATGAGACGCAGTGATTCCATCCAACACGTGTAGGTTTTACTCTGGATCAGAAGTTCGGGAGCATCAACTGTGTATTTCTACGAGCTCGTATCACCTTGCAGCGTTGGTATAAATCCGATAAACGCCCCTCATCATGATGATCGAGCTCGTCAAGATATTCACTCTATGGCATTGATAAAGTCTTACGCACACAGCGGAGGTTTGGATTGCAAGACGACGTCTGATCGATGAAAGCTGTTACATGCTTACAGAATGTCTTCCAAGGCGAAGGTATACGTCTGGTGAAAAGTCCCAACTTCTGGCGAGGACGCTAACGTTTCAGTGTTCGATTTTATCCTGACGACAGGGTATGGGTTTACATGACATTCAAGCATGAGTGGGGTGCCATCGTCATGCTGTATCGGGGCCAAAGTAGCACCATAGACGTCTCAGGAAAGGAGTACACAATATATTCGTTTGCAAGGCCGGCTCAAAGGATGCTTAGTCTCGACACCAGAAGACACGTCCACAGACAGAAGACGGCGTGTCGCGTCACAACGGAAGGCTCATACCATGACGCAGCAGCGATGGCTGGCTTCGCTGCCAACCAGACTGCTTACAAGTGATCGTTTGCTAACAAGGGACAGAACGTAGTTGTCAATGCACTGCGCATCGCCCGTGAGGAGGTCGATACGACAACGTATAATATCTCGAAGGGTGCGAGTGGTCATGCTTCTGTGACCGCTAGTGGCGGTCGCGTCATCGAATCTTCCCTCTCATCCGCATCGGAACTCGTCCTCGCGAGAGATATCGGATCTGGATACCAAGCCTCCGAACGGGACCTCGAACGCAAACGGGATCCTGCAGTGGCGAAGGAACATCTGGAAGACATGTTAGGACCGAAAGAAGTGGGACGGGAGGGGGTGTTAGAAAAGAAACGTGCGGAGAGTGAACAATCGTGTGTTTCGGGAAAATGGGGACGATGAGTATGAAGTGGACGAGTCGACGTTGCCTAGCAGTGGGGGTAATGTTTTTAGACGCACTAGAGAGTGTCCCCCCCGAACGAGCCATGTTTTGCGTATGGTATGTCGCGAGTCGGTCCAACACAAGTTATGCACTTGTCATGAACCAAGCTTGTCCTGCAGCCGAGGTATGATGAACAATCGCAAACTACCCGTGATAAAAAAGTGAAGTGTCGCCGAAGTTGGTTGCTTGCCCAGTCGTCAATTGCAAAGGGGGGATCCGAGCAAGAATGGGCGCCGGGGGCACGAGACAAAAAAAACCATATCAAGAATAAGAAACGACTTTATGCAACTTTGCGCCCCACGGGTAGACCAAAACACCTTGTTCCTTGGCATTTCTATGCTGGCGATTGTGTACCGTTGGTGAGGATATCGTCGACAATACTGGTACGTAGTAGCTCTGAGGAGTGGTTGAGCAATGCCGATAATTCAGTAACACCAAAAAATAGTACTCAACGCCAGTCACTGCGGACAGGTACACGCAGTTGCTTTCTATCCTGACGGAAAGCATCCTTTGGGTGGCAGCGATGACGGACTTCAACAATGACAACTTGAAGACAGTCAAGAAGTCAGAAAGCAAACATGAATGGATTTAACCGGGAATGTCATGCACCTCGACCGCACGATGCACGGTAGGAATTTCTGCACTGAGCACCTTGTACATTGTTACGTCGGCTGTCCGATACCTCAGGATAGAACCTGAAAATCTCTAGCGATTCCTTGGCTTTCATGTGGGATGTCTGTGAGACAGCCTGCCCGTGGTGAACTTGGGAACTTGTCGTTGAGCGTCGGAGGGCATTTCTAGCGTCAACCAAGCAATGAGTGAGAACCATTCGAGCTCTAGAAAGATACGTAGGAAGGACGAGAACGCCCAGGCTGCGTATACATGTGAATGTGACGTGGTTTGAGTGGGTGTGCATGCGTACATTCGCCTCTCCCATGTTACGGAGTTCACCTTGAGCGAGCCCTTTTCGAGAATGTACCGTGGTTTGTGCGCGGTACGTGTAACGTTGCGAATCGGTCCAATGTGGATTGTACACCAGTCGTGAACCTAGTCCTGGCCCTAACTGCGGTATAACCGCAACCGCAACCCGTGATGAACCCTGGCCGGGATATGACGAGCAATCGCAAATCCCAGAGTAGGACGACGCGTGGAAACGGAGGCGGGTTTCGCCAGTGTTGACTGTTTGCGTGGTCGTCGTCGCAACGAGGTCATATAGCTTGATCCGAGTAAGAATAAGCGCCAAAGACCTGCCCCTGAACAGACCACAGTGAGAATAAGGAAATATCAACTCTGCTCCCCACAAGTAAACCAAACACCTCATTTCGACATCGACGACTGTGTACCATTGGAGAGGATGTCGTCGACGAATACTGGTGCGTAGCAGCTCCGACGAGTGTTTTCGTGCATGATACTGACAATTCAGTAAGACCCAACAATAGTGCTTGACACTAGTCACTCCGGCTTTGTACAGGCAGTCATTTTCCACCCTGATGGAAAGCATATTTTAGGTGGGGGTGACAATGGAATTCGAAGATGGCGACTTGCGGATGGACAAGAGGTTGGAACACAAACGAACGTGAAGTTACTCGCCGTTTCGGCGTCAAGTGATCACAAATGGATAGTGTGTGGAACCTGGGCTCAGGGCGCAAGCGTGTGGGATGCGAAGGTGCTTGAAAAGACGAACGACGTCGAAGGAACAAACACGGTGTACGCTGTCGACGTCTCCCCGGATTCGACCACGTTTGCTACTGGGACTAAAGATACCAAGGAAGTGAGCATTTGGAGCATCACAAGTGGGAAGAGACTTGTTGGCCCGCTCCGACATGACAAAACTGTCAATGGAATCAAGTTCTCCCCAAATGGTGACCACATCGCCACTGCCTGCTTCAGTGGCTCCATCCGCATTTTCGACAGTCGCAATGGTGACAAGCTGACCACGATCAACACCACCATACCCGGATACTTGACGGTCACCCCACTTGCATGGTCAACCGATGGTCCACAAATTGTTGCGACATCCCTCGACAACAAGATCAGGTCTTTTGATACTTCCACTGGGTCCCAGCTTGCTGAATCACCAATTCTCCATGATGGCATTGACCACATCTGCTCTATTGCTCTGGCTGCCAATGGGAAATTCATTGCCACCCTTATATCGGGTTCAATCTCGTTCCTAGACGCATCGACGCTGACTCGCATTGGCCCTATCATTGAGGGTCGCAAATGGTCACGGCCAATTGCTGTTTCTTTCGACAGCAGCTACCTCGCAACCGGACGAAAGGACGGGAAAATTGATATTCATGATCTCAGCAACATTCTCCCTGACATTTATGGTCCTTTCCATGTACGTACTGGTGCCTTTGTAGTCCCAGCGTGTCGGATAAGCTTCGTTCCACCAGGTATCTACTCGTGAGGAAGGACAAAATGTGCGGCCTTCAACCTCAGAAGCTCATGATGACAAACCAGCCGACTCTGATCCGGTAGGAATTTTCATTCCGTCACTGAAAGAGTTACGCTGACTCCGTAGCATACGTATAACAGGAAGGCCCTGGCAAATCCAGCCCACCCAAGTCCGAGGGACATGGTCAAGATGGGGATGATGTCCTCGAGGTATCCTGTCGCTTGTTTCCCCTTCTGACCGAGTTCTCACGATAACATAGCATGAGGTCCCAACGAGCACATTGGCAGCTGCCGAATTCAACTTTGATGAGGTTAGTCGCCGCCTAATTTTATTTCTTGGTTCCGTGTTAATGTTACTGGAGCCACCGTCCCCGACCTCCGCTGCTGATCCCCGGGAGGATCAGCTACCGCCACTAGACTCCCCTGCAGTGGAACGTCCTGGAGAAAACCTTGATACTGTCCAGTCATCACAGGGTCTTTCAATATTTAAAAAGCTGCTAGTGCGAAAGAGTAAGATGGACGGCACATTATACAAGCCCAGTCAACCTTCCGGAAAGTCACGCCAGCCTGCCGGTCATCGAGCTCCTTCCCACTCCCCAACGAGAGTGTATGCCATAAACGAGGGCTCTTCGAGGATGGCTGCAGCTGAACGTCAAGCAGTGAGTACTCTTCCTTGATACACCATGGGATGCGGTGTGCCTCATATTTCATTTTAGCGAACATCCACAGGATTCACCAGAAGACGACAGGTTCGCTATTCCCCGGATTTGTATGCAGGGACTTATCACACATCGCAGCGTAAATCGCGTGCCAAGGCCACGGTTCCCAACCATCCCGAAGAAGATGCTTCTCGTAGTGGACAAGGTGCTGCAGATCCAAGAGCAGCGGAGCCAGTATGACTATTTGTGGTGATGTGGACTTGGTCACGATCGCTCACGTCCTATTAGGCGCAACAAGCGACCAATCCATCTCAACCCTCAGCCGGTCGGATCCATATAACGGTGCGCGTTACGTTTGTCTCGTCTATATTGCTGGACTTACGGTCGATCAGCATCAAGAAGAAACAGGCAATGCCACCCTTGCAATCACGTTTCCCGCGTGGCTGTTGTGTATTCGCCCAGGTACACATGGTGGGACGCATTGATTCAGGTGATATCTGTAGATACTACGATAGATCGCGAATATGTCTGCACCGACTATAAGTCGTTTGAGTTCGTTGCCTCGCGTCATCAGTATGAAAGTCTTGAGAAGCTCGACCATGATTAAGGTAAGGTCGCTGGACATTCACTCGAAGTCACCGGTCACCGATGAAGGTATAGATATATACGGCGCCTCGATCCTGCCTTGAATGGCAGTAGAATACATTAGATAACATTGTGCGCTTGATCACACAGACGCGCATATCGCCTTCGTTGGATCTGCTTCCAACACTTAAGTACAACGTTTGACGGCAATCCCTAACGATTAGGTGGCTTTTATGTGTATGTCTGTGAGGTGGGTTGGCCGCGGTGAACCAGGGACGTTATCGTTGACCGTCCGAGGGCATTTCTAGCGTCAACAAGAAAAGTGAGTGAGCAAAACCAGTCGAACTCCGGACAGACACGTAGGAAGGACGAGAACGCCCAGCTGTGTGAATGCGACGTCAGCGTGAGTGCACCGACGTACATTTCTGTGGAGTTTGAGTGCGCCGAGAGCTTCCGAGAACGAATCTTTTTTTTTGTGCGCGGCAATGTGTGACAAGTTGGTCTGATGCGAATTGTGCACTCGTCGTGAACTATGTATACACATGACGCCTGAAGCAGCGACGCATGAAAACATCACCACTTCGCCTCACAACTCGATCGTCTCCTTGGCCTTGAATTTCCTATTCGACCGATCCGCAGAACGGAAACAAAATTGGTTTCCGTACAGATCGAACTCGATGCACGGTTTATCGAGCACCGTCCATAGCGTTTCCGAATCCTGTTCTTGTTGTTGCTGGAGCGTCTGTGTGGGATTCATTTCGGTAGCCGAAGGAGAAAGGGTGGAGTAGAGCGGTACGGCGAGTGCAAAGACGGAGTTTTGTTTCGGAACAACTGTGGGGACCAAGATGTGAGGGGGATCGAGGATGGGTCATAACAGAACGTACGTTTTAACTGGTTCTTTCGCGTGATGAGCTTGAACGCGTTCTCCGTCTCGTGGAGGACGATCCCAGAAAGACCAACGAGACATGGGTTTCGGCTTTGGCGGACTAGTATCAAGGAGCAATGGTAGAGGTTAGTATCGAGTGTAATGAGTCAAGTGCGCTTGTCGCTCACCTGTGAGCAGCGACCCGTTAAGGTCGGCCTTCACCAGCTTGGCGTGCATAGAAGACGCACTGGGCATCTTGCCTTCATGCGAGGATGAAGAAGCATCAGGGACACTCAGCCCTAACAGCTCAGACATATACCCCATCCAAAGCCGATGCAGGGGTACGAACAAGTCAAACCTATCCAAAGCATGACATGTCGCTCACATCACGGAACACGGCAAGTAAGGTACCCACAGCACATACCTAGTCGCATGTTTCTCCAACTTCCAAAGCCCTTTCGACTCTGCTGCGTTTCGGGCCAACGGTTTGAGCTTCTTCCGTTGTTTTTCGGTCTGTTTTTGAGCTTGCTTCGCGACTCTTTCTTTCTTGGCTCTACTCTCCCGTGCAGGGTTTTCGAGGAGTACGTGGCGGTCCTTGATGCGGCTCTCGTATGTTCCAGCGGGGTCAGATGATAACGTCAATGCCTGCCGGACATACGTCGGCGTAAAGGGGGTGTCCGTGGTCAGCTTGAGACGCTGATTCTATCAAACATTTGTTGAGTCTCGTCTCTTTGCCATGTCAATCGGGATTCATACGGACCTTGCCATCAGTGATTGACTTGTAAGGATCTAGTATAACGTCTTTCTGGTTCATAGCCATCAAGGGAGCATTGCTCGTACAATGAATTGTTCAAGGTGACCGTCAGTCTCTCCAGCGTGAAGTCACGTGCCTGGACGTTGATGGGAAGTCCAAGTTATCAGCATACCGTCACCGGGGCCCATTATGACATTATCTATAACGTCTTCCTGGTTCGTAGTCACTACTAGTACGAACCAAAAAGACGTTATAGATCAATCTGCTAACGGACCCGACTCTAATCATGTGGGGGTTGTCATTCCGTCACCGCAAGAGTTACACTGACCCCATTGCGTACGTATGACAGGAAGGTCCTGGGAAATCCGACTAACTCAAGTCCGAAGGACACAGTTAAGATGGGGATGTCATCTCCTTGAGGTATTCTTTCGTTCGTTTCTCCCTCGGAGAAAGTTCTCATGATAAGATAGTTCCCGGTCTCCTCCGGCCACCCCCATGAGGATGAGATACTGACGGTTGGTTTATCGCATGCCCTGTCGCAGCCTTCAGAACCCAACCTGTGCCCTGCTACCGAGAAAGAGTATCAAAGGCGCCCATTCACATAAGTCTTATCAAGTTTTTGGAAAGTCGCGCTATCCTGTGGATCGCCGACCAGCTTACCACTCACCACCGAGAGCGGACACCACAGGCGAGTGACCTTCGTGCGATGAGTGCTCAGATTTGCTAGATTGGTGGAAACGAGATTAGAAGCGCGCAACCCTACATTTTTATTTTGCTTCTGTGGGCTCGCAATATCGTACATACATGACATCTCACGAAGGGACATTGCAATACTGCGCCCAATTCTACGCAGACCGAATTCGAAAGTGCGAGAAAAAGATCAGGGGAATATTTGTATCTGGTCAACTCATCAGTATCGATGTAACGAGGGATTGAAGTATACTGACAGAGTGCACAAAGGTCCGGCAACTTGGGTGAGCCTTGGATGTTGGTCGAAGTACTGAGACAGTTCGTGATGGGGTTGTCGATTCTGCTTGTCCATCGGAATATCGAAATACGGCGGCCCCGAATGGTAGTGGAAGACATTAGACAACGTTGTGCTCTCGATCACACCAATGCGCCTTCGTTGGATCTGCGTCCAACACTTAAGTACAATATTTGACGGCAATCCCTAACGATTAGGTGAGGCGGGTGGGCCGTGGTGAACCAGAGACATTATCGTTGACCGTCCAAGGGCATTTCTAGCGTCAACGAGGGGGTTGAGTGAGCAAAACCCATCGATCTCCAGACAGGCACGTAGGAAGGGGCGAGAATGTCCAGCCAGCATATACACGTGAATGCAATATGGTGTGAGTGAGTATTTTGGACGTACATTCTTGTGAATTCGAGTGCGCCATTTTCCAGAATGAGCCATATATCGTGAGTTGGTCTGACACGAATTGTACACTCGTCGTGAACCGAATCCTGTAGCTGGGACATGGCGAGCAATCGCAGACTGCCCTTGACAAAGCAGGAAAGGTTCGGCGATGTTGGTTACTTACCTAGTCGTCACAATGGGGTCAACGTAACTGGAATCCGAGCAAGTACAAGCGCCAAAGGCACGAGGCACCTGTGTAAACAGACCATATTAAAAACGAGGAGACGTGTTAAACAGCAACTTTGCGTCCTACGAGCAAACTGAAACACATTGTTCCTTGACATTTCGACGCCGACAATCGTGTACCTTTGGTGAAGATGTCGTCGACGAATACCGGTGTGTAGCAGCTCCAACGAGTGCTTGGGTATATACTGACAATTCAGTAAGACCCAACAATAGTCCTTGACACTGGTCACTCTGACTATGTATGGGCAGCCACTTTCCACGCTGACGGAAAGCATGTTTTAGGCGGGGGTGATCATGGGGTTCAAACATGGCGACTTGCAAATGGTCAAGAGGTCAGAACGCAAATGAACGTGGAATTACGCGCAGTTTCGGCGTCGAGCGATCACAAATGGATAGTGTGTGGAACCCGAGCTCAGGGCGCAAGTGTATGGGATGCGAAGGTGCTTGAAAAGACCAACGAGGTTGAGGGAACAAACATGGTGACTGTTGTCGACGTCTCCCCGGATTCGACCACGTTTGCTACTGGGACTGCAGAAAGCCGTGAAGCGAGCATTTGGAGCATCACGAGCGGGAAGAGACTTGTTGGCCCGCTCCGACATGATAACTGGGTCACTGGAATCAAATTCTCCCCAGGGGGTGACCACATTGCCACTTGCTGCTACAGTGGCTCCAGCATCCGCATTTTTGACAGTGGTAATGGTGATGAGCTGATCACCATCAATACCACCACACCTGGACGATTCTCAGTCACCCCACTTGCATGGTTGAGTGATGGTCGACAAATATTTTCCACATCACGCGACAACAAGATCAAGTCTTTTGACGCCTCCACTGGATCCCAGCTTGCTGAATCACCAATTCTCCTTGATGGCAACAACGACATCTCGTCTATCGCTCTAGCTGCGAATGGGAAATTCATTGCCACCCTTATATCGGGTTCAATCTCGTTCCTAGACGCATCAACCCTGACTCGCATTGGCCCTGTCATTGAGGGCCTTGAATTATCATGGTCGATTTCTATTTCTCCGGACAGCAGCTATCTCGCAACCGGACGAAAGGATGGGAAAATCAACATTCATGATCTCGGCAAGATTCTCCCTGACATATATGGTCCTTTCCATGTACGTATTGGCACTTTCATAGTCCCAACATGTCAGGTAAGCCTCATTGCATCTCCCATACTGACAAATGATGTAGGTATCTGCTAGTGAGGAAGAACAAGATGAGCAGGATGGCGACAAACCAGCTGATTCCAATTTGGTAGGAGTTTTCATTCCGTCACTGAAAGAGTTCCGCTGACTCCATTGCATACGTGTGACAGGAAAGTCCTGGCAAATCCGGCCCACCCAAATCCGAGGGACATGGTCAAGATGGGGATGATCTCCTCGAGGTATCCTTTCGTTCGTTTTCCCCTCGGAACAAATTCTCACGATAACATAGCACGAGGTACCACCGACCATGCCAGCTGCCGAATTCGACTTTGACGAGGTTGGTGACCACCTAATTTTATTTCTTGCTTCTGTGTTGACACTACTGGAGCCACCGTCCCCGACCTCCGCTGCTGATCCCCGGGAGGATCGGCTACCGCCACTAGACTCCCCTGCAGAGGAATGTTCGAGGGAAAACATTCATTCGCAGGGTCGTTCAATATTCAAGAAGTTGCTACGGCGAAAGAGTAAGAAGGACGGCACTGAACACAAGCCCGGTCGACGTTCAGGAAAGTTTGACCAGCCCGCTGGTCATCGATCTCCATCCCACTCCCCAGCGAGAGTGGATGCCACAAACGAGGGCCCTTCGAGGATGGCTGCAGCTGAACGTCAAGCAGTGAGTGCTCTTCCTTGATACACCATGGGATACGGTGTGTCTAATATTTCATTTTAGCGAACATCCACAGGATTCACCAGAAGACGACAGGTTCGCTATTCCCCGGATTTGTGTGCAGGGACTTACACACATCGCAGCATAAATCGCGTGCCAAGGCCACGGTTCCCAACCAGCCGAACGAAGATGCTTCCGGTGGCAGAGAGCGTGCCGCGGATGCAAGTGCTGCGGACCCAGTATGACTATTTCTGTGGGCTTGGTTACGGTCGCTCACGTCCTATTAGACACAACAAGCGGACGGATCGCCTGAACCCTCGGCCGCGGGGGTCCATCTAAAGGTGTGTGTTACTTTCCTTTCACCTACATTGTTATACATGCTTACGGTGGATCAGCATCAGCAAGGATCAAGCTACTCTACCCTTTCGATCACGTTCCCCGCGTGGTTGTTGTGTAATCGCTCGGGTACACACGACGAAACGCGTTGATCGTGGTGGTTCAATGCAATTCATGTAGATATCATGCTGAATCCCAAAGAAGAGTGATAGCGTGTCTGTTTTCCAACACTGGCGTAAAGGATGCTCTGTCTCGCAACCACAGGACGCATGCATAAATAAAATAGAAGACGATGCGCCAAGTATACATGATGATAACATGAGTGTGTACTCACTATAACATGTACACTGAATGTAAGCTATCAGAACCGTTGTATAGCGCGTTTCTTCTCGAATCATTTATGAGCAGGATCCCGTCGTGCCATGCTATCGTAGATGTCAGCAACATGCTTGATGAGAAATAAAACACATAACTGGTCCCTGAAACTATCCCCACTGTCAAGCAACGTTGACTCGTCCGCTTCATACCCATGGTCCCCCTTTAAACGCACAATCGTTCTCTCTCCGCGCACATTTCTTCTCCTACCTCACTTCATTTAGTTCCACTATGTCCTCCAGATGTTCCTTTGCCTCTGCACGATCCCGTTTTCGTTTGAGGTCGGGTTCAGAGCTTGGTATTCCGATGCGACTCCAGTTGCGAGGAAAAGGTCCGAGGCGGATGGGAAGGCGGGTCCCATGACACGACCGCCACAGTTAACGGTCGCGTGAGCATGACCATCGGGGCAGTACGTCGCCGAACCGCCAGCCATCGCCGCTGGTCATGATACGATCCAACATGTGAACATGACGTACACAAATGGTATGTTCTTGTCGAAACGCGCTGGAGAGTCCCCCGCTCTTGGCCGCGCATATGGCATCGAGTTAGAAGTTGTTTTGGTTGTGTTATTTCTGCAGGGCATCCGGCGAATCGCGACGCTGTCGGATACATTCGCCTTGTTTAGCGATCTCGGAGGCGACGCCAGGGGAGATCATACATCGGCAGGCTCGTCTGAACTAGTCCTTTTGCCAGCTACGTTTGCACGGTGTGCCTTTGTTCCGTCATCCCTCTCAGCCATGTTCATCGCCGTTTGCAGTGCTCGAAACGAACCTGTCTAGGACCTATGGAATTGCCCTGCTTTGTCAAGCAGACCGAGACAGTGGTTTGCCTGACATGATATGTGGGTTTACGGAATACGTCGGTTTTTTTCCTGCTAGGTACTTGGGTGACTCAGGCGAGGGTCCTCGGTTGTCCTCTAATTTCCCTCAGTTTCATATTCACGTCGTTGCCATTCGCTTCGCCACGGCCATATTGTTGGCATCGCTCTACTCTTGGAAAATCGTTTCCCTCAGGACACTGACGAGCAACGGACGCAGGGTCTGATGCGATCGAGGCCTGGTCCACATACCAAGGCAATGCAGGCCCAATGCTTTGAAGTGTAACCTACGCTCTGGGAAGAGCAATAAGTGTTCAGTGCTCCCTCTGCCTCTCGTTTCACTCCTATCCGATGGCCTGATAGGCCAGAGTCCCCCTCTCATCAACAACCTTTGGCTTGTTCGACTTCCGAATAAGTGTAACACCCCGGAAAGGGAGCACTTCTTGACTTGGCTAGTGACCGTTTCTCGAGGAGCACGGCATCGGTCGCTGAATCATTGATCCCTGGATTTGTGCTCGCTCGTCATTTATAAATACAGCGGGCCCCTTCCCGCTTCCGGCGTCGTTCCCGACTTTGAACCATCCAATTTCCTCTCGTCTGCACCATATTTCTTGTCACCGAATGCTCCGAATCTGTGGAACGGACGAACATCGAATTACTTGTCACCACGTATTGTCTTGACCGGCAAAAATTCGTTGTAGTCATCGCTGCTGGAATGGTCAGGAGTGCAGGAAACATGCACAACGCCCGACACTTGCACGACAAAGGACTTCGCCATTTCCTGATGAAATTCAGCCCCACTCATATGTCGCTGTCATGGATGGTCCTAAGCGACATAATATGGCCGAGGTCTACCTCATTTCTATGACTCTGATGATGACGTTCCAATGATCCTTATCGTCAGAGTCGACAACCCACTTCAGACCAATGTCCCGAAACCTGGAAACCGTGGTAAACATGATTCTCAAGTCGTTCAGAAGACATTCCGCTGCTGATCCCTGGGAGGATCAGTTGCCGCCACTAGACTCCCCTGCAGAGGAACGTTCGAAGGAAAACCTTCATTTGCAGGGTCGTTCAATATTCAAAAAGTTGCTACGGCGAAGGAGTAAGAAGGACGTCACTTCACACAAGCCCGGTCAATGTTCCGGAAAGTCACGCCAGCCTGCTGGTCGTCGATCACCTTCCCACTCCCCAGCGAGAGTGGATGCCACAAACGAGGGCCCTTCGAGGATGGCTGCAGCTGAACGTCAAGCGGTGAGTGCTCTTCCTTGATACACCATGGGATACGGTGTGTCTAATATTTCATTTTAGCGAACATCCACAGGATTTACCAGAAGACGACAGGTTTGTCGTTCCTCGGATTTGTATGCAGGGACTTATCACACATCGCAGCGTAAATCGCGTGCCAAGGCCACGGTTCCCAACCATCCGAACGAAGATGCTTCCCGCAGCGGAGAGCGTGCTGCGGATCCAAGGGTAGACACCCAGTATGATTCTTCCTGGTGCCTCGTCACGACAGCTCACGTCCTATTAGACGCAACAAGCGAGCGAACCGTCTGAATCCTCAGTTGGCCGGGTCCATATAACGGTGCGCGTTACCTTCCTTTCACCTACATTGTGAAACTCATAGTGGATCAATATCAGCCAGGACCAAGCTACTCTACCCTTTCGATCACGTTCCCTACATGGATGTTGTGTAATCGCTCGGGTACACACGACGAGATGCATTGATCCTGGTGATTCAATGCGATACCATGCTGGATCGGGTGAAGCAGCGCCACACATCTCAAAAGAAGAGTAATAGCATGTCTATTTTCCAACCCTGGCGTAAAGGATGCTCAGTCTCGCAACCGCAGCATGCACAGATAGAAGGCGACGTAGGCGATGTGCCAAGTATTATCGGAACATGATGATAGCATGAGCGTGTGCTCACAATAACATGTACAGTGGTATAAGTATCCGAACCGTTGTTTAGCAAGTTGTTGAAACATCGTATCACGACGGCACGTTCATGCGCTGTCGTCACCTTGGCTTCTAGTGCCGCACCAGGTATCTGTTCGAACCATTTCCGGGCAGCATCCGATCATGCTATGCTATCGTAGATGTCAGCAACACGCTTGACGAAAAGCAAAACACATGACTGGTCTCGCCACCACCAAGCAACGTCAATTCGCCCGCTTCATACCCATTGTCCCCCTCTTCCCGAAACGCACCATCGTGCTCTCGGCGCGCACAACTTCTCCCAACATCACCTCCCGCCCCACTTCATACGGTTCCTCCATGTCCTCCGGATGTTTCTTTGCCTCTGCACGATTCCGATCTCGTTTCCACTGTTAGCTAAAACCACTTTGTCAACGAATTATCGCAGTATGTCCTAAGAAGTGAGATGAATGTACCCAAACGCTCCTGCGCACCTGGGCCATCGTCTTCCATCGTTCCTCCGGGTAAATCCGACGACAGTACACTATGAACCGCATGTCGATACATCCTGAAAGACTGTCAAAGTCGAACTATACGATGAATACCTGGTAACGAGAGCTGAAATGGGAAAACTTCGTCCTCACCCGAACGCAAGCAGTCCCCCGAGAATGAGCGGTCCATACTAGTTAGTAGTCCGCGTTGACGTCCATCGTACCAGTCCCCGACACGAGCAAATCGGCAGACCAAGGTCAATCACAAAAAAAAAGGTAGTGGGGGTGAAAAGGGAGAAAAGAAAGATCCATAACTCTATTCATGGTATGTTGATGTAACGGTGAGAAATAGGCAAAGCTGAACACTACCGTTCACACTCACAGATAATGATCGCCTACATAGTACTAGTAAGCCAGATCTTTGCGACGTCCCAGAGTGCACCAGTTCAACGGTCTTGTTCGGTTCAGGGGTTGGCACTTCCTCTCGGAAGCCAAGTAATGATGTGGGAGAAATTCAATTCACAAGGATTTTTTTTTTGCACATCGCGATTTCCGCATATTGCGTCTACGCACGACGAACCATGAGATGGCCTTGGAAAATCACTGGTATTGATACTACAAGCTACGTGTTTGGAGTGGAATAGGGACGATAGATAATGGGCCGACATAGTGGCGTAGATGATGGCAACGACAGGCCGGTACATGGTCGGTCGGTCGGTCAGAGCAGGCGCAAAAACAATGAAAACAATGAAATGAAATGAAAAGTGATGACACGAGAAACCAGAACGATGATGTGTCGTGTGTTATCCAAAGGAGGCTCGTGAATGCTTCTACCATAATGATCAGCACAATCGAACTCGGTTCGGGGGCGTCATATTGCCCGCAGACGGGGGGAAAAGGGGGAAAGGACGAACCGGCTTGACACTCGTGAAGTCCATGGGTCGAAGGCCAAGCGCATCGACGTGCATCTGTTCCGACGTTCCCAAAAACAGGATGTGTGAGCGTGTGAGCAAGGGGTGAGAGTAGGGAAGGGAGCGAAGGAAACAAGCAAAAGGAAAATGTTAACGATGCATAACCCAGTTCCAACCCAACCCGACGATGACCTACAGTGTATGGTTGTTGGATTCCGGGAGTCACAGCTCCATCTTCATCATCGCGATCTCTGAATGCGGCATCGCCACGGAACATGGCAATGGTCATTTGACTCTTATTCCGAGGCTGGCGGATCTTGTTCCGCGCGTTGAGACTGTCAAGTAAAGAGAGAGAGAATGGGGTGGAACGAATGGGTCATCGGTGTCATGTGATTTGGAAAGAAAGGGGACATACGTCGCAAGAAGGGAGTTGGCGTAGACTGGGTGGATCAAGTGGGTGGATGAGTGTGGTACGTGAGAATCTACGACGTACGTTTTGCGACGACAAAGTGGAGACCGAGAAATATTCGGTTATCTGGCATCGCGGTCCACTGGCAGGTGGATAGGATCAGCGTGTAATAGTCCGATTTCGTAAGTGCTACTTACACAGACGAGAGAAGCGATCGCGCCGAGGCTGACACGATCGTCGTTTTATTCCTCTGAACCATAAGGGAGGCAGCACGACGCTACTCACCTTGTAACCGACCCAGTTTGCACCGTCCACAACGTCAGGGTATCGATGATGCGATTGGTACTTGACCTGAAGTATAGACATGTTTTGGCAACGTTTTTAAGCACAGGACAATGACACACCTTGATATCTCTGAACGGTTCGATCTAAAAAAATAGCAAAGGTACGTCGTGATCACAATATCCACGAACGCAGAGAGACAGAGTCCCAGAGTAAAGCACCACTACAGTGCCCAATTAACAACCATCGTTTCCAGTATAAAAGAGGAGGGCGAACCGACGGGAAAGGGCGTGCGAAGGCAGTGTACGACTCTAATATGATCCTGGAAAGGGATTGGAGAGTCTGATCACGTCGTACAGTGAATTCCACTTACATCTCAACCATCGATACTGCACGAAAGATGATCAATACCCAGATAAGGAATAACGTGAAGGTTCTTACCACTCGCAGCAACTGTGGATACATGGGTATTAGTATAAGAAGTGTGTGATGACATTCAGAGTAGGACGTACCTAGCCGGATGAATGCAAGGATAAACTGGATTTGTGACTGGTCAGATTCAACAAACCATGCATTGCCATCCGAATGCCTACCACCGAGCCCGCGACCATTACCTTATGATTTTGCACTACGCAGAAAAATACACGTGAATCGTTGATACGTACAGCATTGGGAAGAGTATACCGACGTCTGTATATCCGATAGCCAAAGAAGCTAGTTGAGGTGATCGTCAATAAAAAGGTGCCGGTCAGCTCGAGGAGGGCTCACCTTTGTACAAGGAACGTCAGCATTGCCTAAGCCACGGGTTAGGACGCATTTCTTGAATGCAAATAAGACCTCGGCGTACTGTAAACTCGACTGTCGGCTAGAACCACTTCATCAATGGAACGTCGCAGTATGTCTTGGAAGTAAAACGTACCCCGACACTCCTGCGCACCCATCCCACCATCAGTACGCGATCGATATACGAATCGTCACTACTCACCAAGGAATAACGTCTATCCCCGTCGAATCGCCATAAGAGGTGATTATGGAATCCCAAATAGCGATAGCGACGAACGCAGAATGGCACAAGTCGAGGAACCTGAGGGATTCATCGGTATTCGATACCTGTAGAGCTGCCTGAGCTGCATAACATACCATGTTGCTACTACCTGGGGACATCGATCCAGGACACATCGGATTGTGAGCGGACGGAACTCGCCACACACGAGCACGACTCACCAGGCACTTTGTCGTCAATCGGTCCCCCGAGTAAATCTGCAAGTACACTATAAACTGCATGTTGACACATCCCGAAAGACTGTCAAGGTCGAATTAAGCACCCACCCCCCGGTAACAAGCGCTGAATGAGAAAGATTTATCCTTACCCGAAAGCAAGCAGTCCCCCGAGAATGAGTGAGCCATAATCTGCATTAATGTTCACCGCGACAGCAGACATGGGAAAATCGGCAGAGCTGGACGTCAATGAAAGAAGTAGAGGGTAAAGGGGAAGAGATACAGGATCCGCAACCCTATTTATAATTATAAGTAGATGAGAAATGGGAAAGTTTGATATGATGCGATGAGAATAGCCTACCTCTCGACATAGCCTCTTTGCGACGTGAGAGCACGCCCGAGAAGACCTTGCTTGACCGGATAATTCTCCTCTCGAAAGCTACCAACTATTTTAGAGAAATTCAATTTACAAGGACACGTACGTTTTGGGGGGAAGCAAATGCCTCGATGTGAGGTTTTCCCCCATTGGTCTGCTGTTCCTGTCGGCCATTTTATACGTGGGCTATACTGGGCACACCGGGACCCGTATGTCAGAGCATACCTGTACCTACTCCAAAGTCAGACCACCTGAGGTTGATGGGTACATACGGGCCACAGCACTACCCATCGATAGTGTTTCAAAGTCCGGTCATAACCAGTCTTTGGTATATGGGGGGGACAATAAACTTTATTGAACTAACTAATTATCTATTTGGCTGTACTACTTTTGGTGAGTGAGTAAACAGTGTGAGTGTGTTAGGCTGGGGATGATGGACCTGCCAGTGGACTCGCGTAGTCCACGTCACATGCCAGTACACGTTGCCTGTGCGTGTGCCGTATCGCGCTAGGTATGTGATTGACGCGTCGCGTGCCAGTGGATACATGATGCGCCGAGTACGTAGCTGATGCACCGGGTAAGTATCCGACATGCTAGGAACACGGTCGACGTGTCGCGCCAGTGAGTATGCGGTCGGCTCGCACATTCGGGCCCCGGTTGGGTGGGAGAGGATGTTTGATGGTCGCGGAGGGTGTTGGGTGACTTGGAACGTGCTGATACGCGACGTTGGGGTGACGTGTTACTGTTGGGCCGGTTGTGTGGTGGACTTACCTGTACTCCATACTCCTTTGTCCTCCACACCTTTAGTACTCGGCCCTCCTCGTCTCTTGCCTTTTGCCTTTTGCATCTTCTACCCTACTGACCTTGGTTGTACGCTTGCCATTGTGTTGCGTTGTGGGTTACGTTCGCGTCACGGAGCCTGTTTGCTTGATGGGATCGAGTTCGAAAGCGCTGTTGGTTGTGGTGGTCGAGGCATGGCCAAAGCAGTTTATAATTAACTCAGACTTTCTGCGGGGTAGTCGCTGTTGAAACTCATACGCATCCACCGAACACTATTTTTTTGGGTACGGAATCACACATCATACAAACCCAGCATCTTCAATCATTATTCGAGACACTGGGGAGTCTACACTTTCAAAGTTGCATGTCGCGCAGTGTTCCACACATCTCGGAGCATATTGCGTATTTCTGCGCACGACGAATCATGACATGGCCTTGGAAAGACCGATACAGGCTATATTTTTTTGGAGTACAGTAGAGAATAGTAGTGTAGATGATGGCAACAACGGATCGGTGCATGGTCAAAGAAAGCCATAAAAAATAAAAAATAAAGAAAAAGAAAAGAAAAGAGAGGAGTCAGACTAAGGAGAAAACCAGAATGATGATATGCCGTATTCTATCCAAAGGACACTCGTAGATGCTTCCATCGTAATCATCACCACAATCAAACTCAGCTTGGTCTCGAAGACGCGCGTACGACGTGCTGCCGACGGTGACTTCACTTCATGTGCGGATTCCGTAGTCGTGCATCTCGACTTGTTCCTCGTATTTCAGCTGGACCGTTCGTTGAACATTCACTTCCATCTTTTGATGAAAAAGGGAGAGTCAGAATAGGTTTGACCCACAGAGGGAAAGCAAAAAGGGACGAGGACGAGGACGAGGACGAACCGAATTCCCGCTCTTCAAGTCCAGAGGTTGAGCCCCAAACATAGTATCGACATGTATCTGCGTCGACGTTCCAAAAACAGGATGCGTGCGTGCGTGTAAGAGGTGGGAATGGGGAATGGGGAGGGAACAAGGAAAAGGAAAATGTTAGCGACCCACAACCCAGTTTCAACCCAACCCAACGATGACCTACAGTATATGGTTGTTGAATTCCGGGAGTCACAGGTTCACCTTCTTCATCACGATTTCTGAATGAGGCGTCGGCACGAAATACGGCAATAGGCAGCGCTTGACTCGTGTCGTGTCTCCGAGGTTGACGGAACTTGCTCCGCGCGTTGAGACTGTCAAGCAAAGGAAAACGGAGCAAAAGTAAGAATAATCGGTGTCATTTCGTGTGCGGTGATTTAGAAAGCAAGGAGGCCTACGTCGCAAGAAGGGAGTTGGCGTAGACTGGGTGGATCAAGTGGGTGGATGAGTGCGGTATGTGATGTAAAACAAATCTACGACGTACGTTTCGCGACGACAAAGTGGAGACCGAGAAATATTCTGTTTTCTGGCATCGCGATCCACTGGCGGGTGGGTGGTCGGTCGGATAGGATCAGTGCGTCATATGTAGATTTCGCAGGTGTTACTTACGAAGATGAGTGAAACGATCGCGCCGAGGCTGACACGATCGTCATTTTAGTCTGCTTAACCGTGAGTGCGTCGGAAACGCTACTCACCTTGTAGCCGACCCGGTTTGCACCGTCCACAATGTCAGGGTATCGATGATGCGATTGGTGCTTGACCTGAAGTATAAACATATTTTGGCTGGCAGTTTAAACTCAAGACAGTGACACACCTTGATATCTCTGAACGGTTCGATCTCAAAAAATAGCAAAGGTACGTCGTGATCACGATATCCACGAACGCAGAGAGAGAGAGTCCCAGAGTAAAGAACCACTACAGTGCTCGATTAATAACCAACGTTTCCAGTACAAAAGTGGAGGGCGAACCGATGGGAAAGGACGTGCGAAGGCGGTGTACGACTTTAATCTGATCCTGGAAAGGGATTGGAGAGTCTGATCACGTCGTACATGACTTCCACTTACATCTCAGCCATCGATACTGCACGAAAGATGATTAATACTCAAATAAGGAACGACGCGAAGGTTCTTACCACTCGCAGCAACTATGGATACGTGAGTATTAGAAGTGTGCGATGACATTCAAATCAGGCGTACCTAGCCGGATGAATGCAAGGATAAACTGGGTTTGTGGCCGGTCAGATCCAACAAACTATGCATTGTCACCTGAGATGCCTACCACGGGGCCCGCGAATCGTACTTCACGATTTTGCACTACGTAGAAAAACACGCGTGAATCGTTGATACGTACAGCATTGGGAACAGTATACCGACGTCTGTATATCCGATTGGAGAAAAAGCTAGTTGAGGTGATCATCAACAAAAAGGTGCTTGTCAGCTCAAGGAGGGCTCGCCTTTGCACCAGGAACGTCAGCATTGCCTAAAATTACGGGTTAGAACGATTTTCTTAGTGCAAATAGGACCTCAGCGCACCGTCAACTCTACTGTGGGCTAAAACCACTCGGTCAATGGATCGTTGCAGTGTGTCCTGGAAGTAAAACGTACCCCGACGCTCCTGCGCACCCCTCCCTCCATCAGTAGCTAACCAAATATACGACTCACTACTACTCACCAAGGAATAATGTCTACCCTCGCCAAATCGCCATAAGAAGCGATCACGGAATCCCAAATTGCGACAGCGATGAACGCAGAATGGCACAAGTCGAGGAACCTGAGTGATTCATCAACATTCGACACCTGTAGAGCTGCCTGAGCTTTTGGCATACCATGTTGCTACTACCTGGGGATATTGATCCAGGACACGTCGGATTTTGAGCGGACGGAACTCGCCATACACGAGCACGACTCACCACGCACTTTGTCGTCCACCGTTCCTCTGGGTAAACCTGCAAGTACATTATAAACTGCATGTTGACACATCCTGAAAGTCTGTCAAAGTGGAGTGATGCAATCATTCCCCGGTAACAAGCGCTGAATGGGAAAGCTTGATCCTTACCCAAAAGCAAGCAGTCCCCCGAGAATGAGTGAGCCATAATCCGCGCTAATGTCCGCCGTGACAGTGCCAGACATGGGCAAATCGGCAGAGCAACGTCAATGAAAAAAAGGTAGATGGGGTGAAGAGGGAGAAATACAGAATCCATAACCTCATTTGTAATTATAAGTAGATGGAACAATGCGAAGGAAAGCTTGATATATCATCTATCATGATACGATGAGAATAGCCTGCTTCTCGACACAGCCTACGCGTTGCAGCGTGAGAGAGCGCCCGCGAAGGTCTCCGGGAGCTTCGGAAGGTACTAACCATTTCAGATGAATTAATTTACAAGGACACGAACATTTGCGGGGGGAGGCGAATGGCGCATAACGTATCATGGGGCGTTGGTTGATGCTGCGTGAAGATGAACGTGCAACTAGGGCAAAGTATAAGTTCGTCATCCAACGTTCAAGAGTGTGGAACCCACGCCAAGATTGCGGGGGTTCGCCGATGGGAAGCGACCGTCTTTCACGATTGCGCCGCCTCAGAGACAAGTATCTTTATGAACAGTATATTAAGGACTGTGGTGTTCTAACAAGCTGGGGCCTTCACCTGCCCAAGGGCAAAGATCGCGTTCTATTCACCGACTTGTTTCAGCTGGGTAGCGGACAGAGGAAGGCAAATCGGAACTGGCCGCCACTTGCCCATGAGGCAAACTTGCGGAGGTGTGTCTCTTATACAACCTCATGATGAAGCATTCAATATCGGGTACCGTGGCCCATCATGTATTAGCACCACCGCCAATCTTTCGACTACTTATCAATGGAAATACCACCGGTTCTGCGCCGTCCTTGACGGGAGGTAGCATAGCTCAGTTCATTCCATGATCTGACACGTTATCTGTCAACCAGAAACCCGCCCGCTACTGAGAGTGTCCAGTGTTTTAATGTCGAGACACTAGATAAGCCCCTTGTTGGAAAATATCACTGCCGTAAGATCGGAACGACTGCTTCTGATCCTTCCTTTACTAAGGCAAGTTGAGAATCGAGTTGGGAGGTACCAGCACTGCAATTACGAGGCGTTTGGACGGGGACGTTGCCACGCCGTGTGGCGTATCTCACGCAAATTAAATGCAATCCGACCGCGACGCAACGTCGCCAGGAACAGGGTGCCTGGAAGCATCGAGGCGTACGACTAGGTTGCACGGGGGACGCATCCTCGCTCTGCCCGTGGGTAGTCGTGGATGCCTACTTTAAATCCAGAGCATCTCGCGTGGTGTCCTCAGAGACAATCGAAGGACAGCACAAAACGCTGTGCCAACAAAGCGTCAGGAGTGGCGACTCCTAGGATGTCCGGT
The DNA here is from genome assembly GCA_038093515.1 of Butyriboletus loyo. Classification (NCBI taxonomy): domain Eukaryota; kingdom Fungi; phylum Basidiomycota; class Agaricomycetes; order Boletales; family Boletaceae; genus Butyriboletus; species Butyriboletus loyo. Next base: position 84,803 of record JBBPSI010000095.1, read on the forward strand.
TGAACAACGGGTAAATTCGACCCACGTACGATTCGCAGGTGTTGCCGATATAGCGAGCTGTATGGACTAGTTCAGCTGGCGACGTTCTGAATTAGGCTGTCGATAACTACACAAAGGTGAAACGGGGCCTGAAAAAGAGGTCCCCCAAATTTTCTCTTGCACTTTATCCCCCCCCCACTGCACCCACCCAACTCTGCGAGCGAACGAAAACCATGGCTACCAGCTCTTCCAACATTACTCAGCACTCAAACCGGTAGATCAGGAGACAGCTTCCGCGGCTGTTTTGTAATACCCCACCAGGTTGGCTCGTTCAGGTTCTACAACAGCCTCCACGTCAACCTCAGCACGATCATTACCAGCCCCGACAACAAGCGTCCAAGACAGACGACTGCCATCTACGCGGGTTCCATGGATTCGACACAGGCTCGATCGCGATTGCACGGAAATTGGAAAGCGTTCAGCGCACTTCCCTGCTAAGTATCGCCAGTGTTATGCGTACTACGGCAACTGACGCCCTGGAAATTTGATCCCTATCCACCACCGCATACAAAACCTATTCCAAATGGCAGCCATGCGTCTAGCCGCTCATCCGCAGTCCCACCTATTATACCACCTCGTCCGCCAAGCCGCCAAACGCTTCGTGAAACGTCACCGTTCCTCCCTGCACTACCTGTGTAACGTCTTCGACCTCAACCCCACCGACGTAGAATCCATTATCCGTAACCGCCGCGAGCCCTCAGCCTCACTTCCATCTGACACCTGCATCGTACCAAATCGTGAAACTGCGATAAATGAGTATGGCAACCTACTCACCAAGATCAGGATATACTGCGATGGCCCGGATTATTCATCGCGCATTCATGATCGTGTTTCATTAGTGTGGATCAAGATCGACAAAGTTTGCATTGGTCCCCACCGCCGGGAAATGGTATGAATTCATGTTGATAGTCAGTAATGACTTCTAACACAAATCCAATGCTGTCTCCCCACCACCACCATAACAGGGTCGGTTGTTTACCGCCACGTCCATGATCGCCTTTTCGCTTGGATCCAGATCTACACTGTTTTCAATGGCTACATCTCGCATATCCACTCCACCGTCGGGACACAGTATGAATTCGTGTTTGGAAATCTCGGAAACAGCGTTCAACATGAATCCGTGCTGTCTTCCCCCACCATACAGGAACGGGTGTTGTATTGCACGGCCCATGGTCGCCCTCTTGGTTTGGATCACGATCGGCCATGTTTGCAAATGGCCGCCTCCGCCTCCACCTCCGCCTCCCCTACCATCTGGAAACTGTATGAACTCGTACCAACAATCTGGTAGATGACTTTCAACACGAGCTCATACTGTACTGTCTCCCCACCATACAGGAACGACGGGTGTTTGGTTTGGGTTTGCGTCCATGATCGATCGCCTTTCTTTTTTTTGGCTTGGATTAAGATCGAACGATATTTGCAGTCGCCGCCTTCGCTGCCCCACCGTTGGGGGGACGGTACGAACTCGCGCAGAAAATCTACAAGTGACTTTCAGCACGAGTCTATACCGCCCCCCTATCGGGTGTTATTTGTATTTGTTGTGCATTCATGTTGATCAAATTTGACCTTGTTTGCACCGACCGCGGCATCGCGACAGGCAGAGTTCGATCAACAGGGCCAAACAAACAAACTTTCTCTTCGCACGTATCGTCACTACGACTGGAGCCAACAACACGCTCTAACATCATTTGTGTGGTTACACAATGTCGTTACAGGTCAATATTCAAATACGGTAGTAATGCTGGGGGGTGTCCACAAAATATATAGTTGGTGAGTATATGATGAGCGGAAAACAACGGGTTAGAGTACGGTGTCGCAATGTGAATAAGGTGAAAGGAGTAGTCTGGTAGGCAATGCGGAGGCGAAACGCTAAAAAATGCTCATACAACAAGTGGGCCCTTGAGGCCATCACCATGCCGTGCAGCAAGCACGCCACGAATAGCCACAACGATGATCGCAAACGTAACGATAATCCTGAGAGAATGAAATAAGACAAGGTGAGATTATGTTTGAGACGTTTCTTACCAAATCAGCCAGGCGAAACCCTCTAGGGCGTTTAGTTGTCCGCAATAAACAAACACGGTTTGGTTGCTGTGGGTGCCCCGGTTTGAAACGATCAACCGTGTCTTAAATGTGTACTTACACGCAGTTCAATCCACCACCAAGAACCGCCGTAATACTGGCTGCGCCTGCAGTCCAGAAAATCCATGTGAGGAGTAAACTACATTGTGTGTAAGCGAACCGAACAGGGAAGAACCGAATAATGCTTACAAGACAATGTGAGATCCAATACTATTCATCACGTTATCTGGCATGACGAAAAGGAAGGACGTGTACAGCGCAGACAGCACAATCGTCCATGTGGATGCAAACAGGAGGAAAGCAGTGCGATCGCGTTCATCAGTACTGAAGTAGTTGTGGTGTTGGTTAAATCGAGAAAGGAGGAAAGCAGATATTGATAGCTACAGCGCCGTTGAATCAGGGTGTAGCTCTGGAGTGGGCATAAACTCACTTCGATGACACTGAAAACAATAAGCGATCCAAACAGGACTGCGGGAGGTTTCATATGGATAGCTGCGGAGGGAGAGAAAGCCTACTGGGATGTCCCTTGCGAATCCAATCTTCGAAGGCCATTTGTTAGAATATAGGGAAAGTGAGTATGTTATCTCTGGAAGTCGTGAATTCGTGAAAGTGATCGTAAGAGCGTTGAGCAAAGTCGTACGTTGGAGTGAATTTGAACATGCCAAGGGGGCTGTGCAGAATTCCCACGAAAATAATGTGACGTCATAGGCGGCCCTTGCATGTCCAAACGATGAAATGTCCAGAGGGTAAAAAATGGTACAAATGACGATATACAAGTAAAGAACAAAAAGACACAGCTGCGCGAGATCAAAAGACTCTGCTTATAGAGGACTCTTCATCAGGGATGCAAACTCGGTCCCCCGGATGGAGATCACTACAGACAACCTTGGGATTAACGATGCGAAACTTATCCAAGGTTGAATTGTAGCGACGAGCGATTTCCCAACAGGTATCACCACGTTGAATGATATACGGAATCGTTGTGCTGGGACAAGGAGCGGGTGAGGCAACAGTGGGCGAAAATGCGAGCCGCCAGACGAGTAAGAGGATGACCGCGATGATGAGGAAGAAGGGGAAAAGCGTTCGATAAGCACCTCCTCGGAGAACATGACGAGAGCCATGCTGAACCGAGCAATCTAGGTCAGCCACACGCTGCCCACAATACTGAGCAGTGCACACACCTCATCTACCGCAAGAGCTTGGTAACCGTCATCACGAGCAGGCGCAGATTCGACGTCGTTGTCACTGCTTCCTTCCCCAGCGACAGTTACAGGCAGTTGGGCGACTATAACGGAAAATTCAGATTGCCGTCTGCTATACGAGCGGCAGATAAGTACCTTGGGTCAATTCCCCGAACTCGGAACCTTCAGGACCTTTGTACACAAGTCCTTCCCGATCACGAAAGTAGTAGCATCCAGTGTCGGCATCATAGCCAATGCGCTTCACACCCTCCGGAAGTCTGTAATCGTCCTGAACATAGTATGTCAGTTGAAGTGGGACGGCCATGTGAAGAAACAGCACACCTCGTCGTACTGCGTCCAGCGCCCCATGAGTGAGTGAAAAGTCACACAGGTGGTCCAGCCAAAGCAAGCGCTGTGGTAACGAAGACAGTGGATACAAAGCACGGCAAATCCCGAAAAACGTTCCTTTCAGAAAGAAAGGTCTCTAAAAACTCGGAGTCACTGCGGTATATCGGAATGCCAGTTAGATATCACACATATCGTCTTTGTTATCTACTTTGAGCCTGAAATTAGAGGGTAGCAATGTCATGTACAGAAGAGGAATCATAGTGTCACATCTGTTATGCAGTACACTTCATCAGTATTTTTGCATGTTCCTTTTTGCAGTGTAACCTTTGTGATACTGAAGTAAGCAAAAGGTCACACATGGACCAAAATCCAAAACAAATCACAGGACCACCCCATCCAACCTGACTTCCTCCTGGGAGACTTCAACATCATTGAAGACCTGATTGACCGAGCCCTGTCCCATGAAGACTACCTGACTGCAGTAGAGTGCCTTCAAACACTGCGCACCTTGCTCAGCCTGCAGGACGTCTGGTGATCAGACAACCCATCAGAATGGCTATATACAGTGGCTCAAAAAACTGTCTGCATGTGTTATAATCATAACATTTATTCGTACACTTTCACTTCAGACTTAGTTGTTTTCACTTTCAAAGGTCACGTGACATAGCGCACGTGATCGTGGGAACTTACATGTGATCTCATGCTGACTAAGCATATGATGTCATGGCCTAGACCAGGCCTAGACTCTATGACGTCACGACACATGTATTTAATCTCCGTTTACTTCTCTTCTTTTTGATCCCTGCGCCTCGTGTGGTTAATCACCGTTGCGCTTCTCTTCTTTAGTCTAGCCATGTATAGTAATTCCTCACATGCACAGCATGGTCTGTGCGCATCTCTGTACAATATAAAAAGGCTCGTGGTTAGACTAGGATTCCCTAGTTTTAACCACTTGTCTATTGTTACACTGGGCGCTAACAACTAGAACAGCGAGGAGGCACTCTGGAGTGGCCTCGAGACTCGTGAAGCATTTCTGAGCTGGGTCTCAGACTATGCCTTAGTGCGCACACTAAGAGTCTGGAGTGAAACTAATTGCTAGCAGGTTACTGCGTAGAACTAGATAGTGTACATGGTGGAAAGGCTGAGCCTTTATACTACTGGGGTCTGCGCACAGACTGTGTTCCTAATCGGGATGCGAGAAGGAAAGTACAAATACGGAAGGAACATTCCAGAAGGTTCCGGAGTGTGAAGGAAAGTGTTACGCTGGGCGCTAACAATTGAACAGCGAGGAGGCACTCTGGAGTGGCCTCGAGACTCGTAAAGCGTTTCTGAGCTGGGTCTCAGACTATGTCTTAGTGCGCACACTAAGAGTCTGGAAGTGATACTAATTGCTAGCAGGAAGCTGCGTAGAACTAGATACCGTTACAGGGTGTAAAGACAGTGGCTTTATACTACTGAGGTCTGCGCACAGACCATGCTCCCTAATCGGGTCGCGAGAGCAAAAGTACAAACGAGGAAAAGATACTCTAGAACGTTCTGGAGTATGAAAGAAAATGCGTCCGTGCGCGGGAAGTGATGACTAAGCTACGAACGGTTGTTACCGTTCAACTGGAACTAGCAAGAGGCTAGGCGAATGTAAGAGTCCTAACGGTAGTGGAGAGAAAAAGTAAAGTACTACCGTAACATTACCCCCTTCCCATGGTGGAGACTCCGACTCCACAACTTGAATGGTCCCCTCACTGAGACTCCCCCTCGTTGACATCGTAGTCGTAAGCGTCGTCGGGATTGATGTCTGCCCAGACGTCGTCCCGAAAGGCACAATTTGCGACGATATGGCCAATGGCTCCGCAGAGGCCGCATACACGTTCGGGGCAAAATTCCTGAATATGACCAGGGGCGATTCGGTGGCAGAAGGGGCACGTGTAGTTAGGGCACTCCCTACGGAAGTGGCCGACGGTCCCGCACTCGAAGCAGAGCTGCGGGCGGACGAGGCGAGGTCGAGCAGCGCCCTGGCTGGGATCAGGGGATCTGTCGTCGACGATGATAGGCGAATTACGAGTACCCCGACCGGGGAGGTAGGGGGGCGGGGGTCCGTACGAAGAGGAGTTAGAGCCACCAGCTGCGGCGGCAGCGGTGGCAGGGGAGGTGATGCGAGGAATAAGTTGGATGGCGGGGGTGCCACGACGAGTGGACGGTTGGGGGGTGACGGAGCGGAAGGCCCTGTTGGCAATTCTTCTTCCAGCGGCGGTGAGGGTGACCGATCCCGGGACAGATCCAGCCTGGAGAAGCGTCTGGCGAGGTTGGCGACGCACAGTCCTAGGCGGTAGGGGGGAGTGTCGACGAGCGACCTGGGGCTCGTCGACGTCGGTCCGAAAGGACTCGAGGGACTCTCCAGTGGTCTCCCTGGACGAATCTGCTACCAGAGTGGTCGCAGGTGAATCTCTTGCGGATGGCGCTGGAATAGGTAGTGGCGGAGGAGATCCTTCCGCGGCAGGACGAGGAGGAGGATTGGGGCCGCGAGCGGTGGGGCGGAGAAATCCAATTCTATCGTTGGACTGAAAATAAAATTCTCGCTCTCTAGGAGCGAGGGCGACGAGGATGGGGCGCAGGACGGGCGCGAGGATGCCGGGGAGGAGTTGGTCGACGACGTAACCGAATCCTTCAGCGTGAAGGATGTCCAGGGTATACCCCCTGGCCTCCATCAAGGAGGTCTCCAGGGCGGTGGCGTATACGGGCGGTTGGTTGTCAGGACATAAACGGGTGTGGACGGTGCGGGCGAGGGCGTAGGAGCGGTAGAGGCTAGCGAGGGTGCGGAGGACATAGTCCCCGGTGAAGTCCATACGCTGCTCCAAGGCGTAGGTGGCGACAGGGTTTTCCAAGACGGCGGCGTAAAGAACGCGGCGGGACGAGACTGGGAGACGCGAGGAACGGACGGGGGGTTGAGCCGGAAGTGGGGCATTGTTTTCTGCAGGGGGAATAGCCATTTTCGAGTTTTACTGCGAAGATAGGGAGGGAATGTTACAGTTTTACCCCTAAGCGTACCCCGCCACTCGTTTTCCCACGCTTACGCGTCC